>JBBPKE010000047.1:0-45475 GCA_038089095.1 Tylopilus orsonianus | reverse complement strand
TAACCCTTGGTGAGCGTCATTCGTACATTTGACCACTAAAGTCACTTCATTACATGTCCATCTAGTCTTGGCATTCTTGGTCGGCTGGGCCGCCGGTTCACCCGGAGGCAACTTTTTCGCTGGTCTCGCCGTTGATCTGGGGGTCTCGTATTACACGGTCTCGGTGTTCCTAAACACGACTATGACATGCGTGATATGCTACCGTGTAGTGCGGCATGGCAAGAGGGTCCAGGCGGGTCTCGGTCGCGCATACGCGTCGCTCTACCTCACCATTGCTACGATCATTGTCGAGTCTGTGCTTCCATACACGCTCTCCGGTATCGCATTCTTAGTATCATACGGGATGGAGAGTCCCACGTCGGTCGCGTTTGGGTACGTGTACGACATGATGATGGTGCGCGGTCCTCCATCAACGGGCGGGCTCAGCTGAATGTTGCATGTCGCAGTGCATCTCCCCGCAGATGCTGATTCTCCGAGTGATTTCAGGGGTCGCGTGGGACGGTGACACGTTTAAGCCACCGGGCTCGATTATCGAGTTCAGCCCTGGCAGCACGTCTGTGTCGCAGGGGTTCGACGGAAACGAGGCAAGCGTACGTCCGGAGACAGTGCCGAACATATGCCCCGCGGATAGACACAGCAAAATCTGAGTGTGGTGAGTGTGGTTTGAACTCGGCGTGCTGTTTGTGTAGAGGATGAGATATTGTTGACCCTCGAGCGCAGGGACACCGGACGGACTACCATGGCTTCAATTTATTTCTACCGCTCACGCAACGATTGCTGTGTCATCAATCACTCTTGCCTATTTGCTTGCCTGCCGCGAGCCTCTGGCATTCCGTCTCTCCTCTCTGTTTAACGCATCTCTCCGACTGCGGGAAGAGTGGACCTGTACAATCAGTGTCTTAGAAATTATTGGGAAGAAAGATCAAGGAATGGTGTACAGTTTACAATTGATGTCAAAATGGCTTATCATGTCATAATAGTAATAGTTGGATCACATAAGAAATAGCATCACGGAATCCTCCTGGTTAAAGGCGGGACAGGTCTAGCGTTCCAGTCCAAAAAACGAGTGTCTTATCGGGGCAGGCAGGATTATCGCTGACGTCGTTTCCCGTCCCTCCCCAGTTCGTACAACGTCGGCCAACTCGTGTGCGCGTCGCCGTGCAGTATGAGTACCAGCTCACACAGATACAGTCTGATGACTCTTTTCCTTCTCATCGTTCTTCAGCGCCCAATTGGAATCGAGGGTATTGTGGAGCGGGAATCCTTTCATGAGCAACGACACCGCAAATCCCGCGCCGCTAATGGCAGCCATGACGCGCCACAGGACGGCGAGACTACTTGCAAACGCGGCTCGGACCTCGACCTCGGTCGCTGGCGGAAGCGAAGAAAACTCTGGTATGAGCGCATACACGATAGAAGTCCCTTGCGGGACGGATTCAAAAAACGATGCGGGAAGCTTTTTCGAGAGCTCGTTCTGCAGGATGGTGCCCCCAATTGTGATGCCCCACACCTGCGACGAGTCAGGTCGTCGCCTATCATGTCGCCGCGAACGAAGAGATACTCACTCCAGCGAACGAACGGAGGAACCACATAAAGGCAATGGCAGGCGCGTTCTGCGTGACGGGCAGGGGCGCTTGAATGGGATACAGTGGGATCGCATTCAGAACTCTGTCATAGGTTACATTTAGAGTGTCAGTCGGAGATGGCCATCGGTCAACGCGAGCACAACGCACCCTGTGCCCAGACCGAGCAGCGCCAAGCACCCAAGGGCTTTTGTAAGAGAGTTCGTAGCGCTGATCGTGCTCATCAAACCAAGTGCGATGGTGGCAGAGATCCAGGCTATCCATGTCTGTGGCCGATATCGCCCTGTGATTTTCACTGATAATCCAGTGAGGATTAACGCAGGCGCGAACGACGCGAACGCGAGCGAGTAAAAGCCAGATGTGACCGAAGATGTCCCCTTGCAAGCTTGGAAGTAGACCGGAAAACAATCTGCGGAGGGAACTTAGTCACGCCTCACAGGTGTAGCGATTTCTTCAGACACTTACAAATGACTGTTATGGTGATGATAGTGGAGAACAATGACTGCATATATCTTGTGCGTGTGAGTGGCGGATAAATGTTGGGGTTATCGCTTACCCACTAAGGCTCGTCAGGTTGGTCAATATGGAGAACGGCACCTGAGGGTGGAATGTAGCTCGGATCGAGGTAATTAGAAAAGTACGTACGAGTGGGTCCGTCGCAAGAGTGGCATCGTAGGCGATGAAAAGTCCAAGACCGACCAGGCCGAGAACCAACGGAACAAGTACCGTGGCCGAACTCCACGGTGCGGTGATACCACCCCATGTCAACCCCATCGTATATGCGACAGTGCTCGAGATGACGAGAAAGTTGCCTCTACGAGTGAAGAAGTAGTAAGTGTTTGCGCCATCCCTGGAGATCATTGCGTTCGATCTTACATCCAGTCCATTCGCTTAATTTTATTTCGGTAACTGCCCTGGGGAACGGGTAGATCCAAAAAATAGATGGTTGCCACACACGCAACAAGCGAGATGGGAAGATTGAGATCTCACCGCGCATCTCTAAGTATCTCGAATATATTCTGACAGAAACAACACTCACAGAAAAGCCAACGCCATTTTCCCTGTGTGGCAAGGCTACCCCCCACGATAGGACCAATCGCTGAAGCGAGGCACCAAGTGCTAACAAGTAAAGAATTTGAGCAAGGTTGCTCAAACCCTGTGATGGACCGGATCTCACAGGCCATATAAACCGGTATAGATACCCCGTTCTTGTAAGGTGACGATATCGCCTAGGATGATGCCCGTGAGAGATTGAATGGCACCTCCACCCAAACCTTGCATGGTCCTGCCAGCGATGAACACGCTCATACTTTTTGCACCCCCACAGACGCCACTGCCGAGCGCAAAGAACCCTACAGTTACCAAAACGGCGAGCCGTCGGCCAAACACCTGTGCCAGGCCGCCGGTCATTGGAAGGAATGCAGTTGAAGCAAGGACGTAAGCCGACCCGATCCATGTGAACTGTGTCGCCTGCAGATCGTTGGCAATGACAGGAAGCGCGGTAGAAAGAGAGGTCAGCTCGAGGGCAGAGAGAAATAAACATATACACATCGAGGCAAAGATCAGCCAGAATCGGAGGTCTTTCTTGGGCGGGACAATCTTGTCGCCGTTATCGGGCGCACGGACGCTCGAAGTTGGGGAAGCCATGACGAGACCTTGCACGGATTTCATTGCCAAGGAATTCCGCAAGGACCATCGACTATAAAGGAGCAGAATACTGCTCGCCTCCTCGTTTCGGTTTACCCCATCGTGTTGCTATCTGAGTATCAAGCGAAAGTATCACAAAAATCCAGAGTTTCAGGATACTTTTCCTCCTCCAAAGATAGGTCCTCCCAAGTATTCGCGGGGCGAAGATTGAGGCACAGTACGACGCACGTTGGTGGATTTCAAGCCATTTAAGCTTTAGGTTAAGGTATCAAGATGACATAAGCACGCGATCAAAGGCATTGGCATTACTGTAGGCATCTGCACGGGTATGCCATACCTGCGCAGGTTGCGGGTACGGGTATGAACGGGTACGGGTATAGATCTGACGTACCCGTACCCGTACCCGCCACGCGGGTTGGTTTTTGGGACTTTAAGTGATCCTCCAACTCAAATTATACAAAGCAAATGAATTTCAATATAACACTATCCCATCCAAGTCTCGACGCCATAATATTTTCTATGGCTAAAAGAGTTCTAAAGCCCACTGAGAAAGCTAAGACGGCTCTCGAAGACAAACAGAACAAGAAGCGACACATTCACACACATTCACGGCTCTCTACTCCATCTATCCATTCACTCATGTGCCTCTCCACATGGAACCACCTTGGTCTTGTCAAAGATGATGATGTGGTCGCGGTTAGTGTCATTCCTGATGAAATTGGGGAGGAGAAACCTCTGGATGACAGATGGGATGCTATTAAACTGTAGGTGTCTGTACAACTGTTTCGCCCACATGTTTGGGGTATACCCGCCCAGTACCCTCACTAACCTGCCGCATGTACCTGTACCCGCACGGCGGGTACGGGTTTTATGCGGCTACGGGTACGGGTACAACCATTGATACCCGGGGGTATACCTGTGCAAAAGCCTAATTGGCATGCACCATTTGGCAGGGTGCGGAGTGCTGCACATGGAACTGACAGCTAATGTCGGCACGCCTGATGCTCGCTGGCGTTAGGGGCCCCATGGAGCCTTGTCGGGTGATTACCATGTTTCACATATGGTGCTCTGATTTTGAAGTGTGATTTAGGCTAGAAATGAGAAGCCAAGCAAGTGTGTCCTACCCTTGGTCGACGGAACCGGTAGATCTTACCAAGAAAGTACCAGTATATGCCACGTGTGAGTTGGATTGCGAGCTGCAGCACAGTCAGATCTTTCCGGGCCATTGACAAACTCTTTCAGAGTCATTTTCCGTCCAGTTCGGGTCTGTGTCGCTCGATTCTACCAGCGCGAAAGGAGACCCGGTTGTCATGACCTGCGATGCCGCATCTCTCACGCCGGTGCCATGACTTATACGTGATATTAGTCTGCTGATCCGACGAGAGTACTTGTCGTGTCACCATTGACACCAGCCTCGGTTCAACTTGATGTTCGACGTGTAGCGCATCGGGACTTCTCGGAGTGTCCTGCCTGCCAGCAGTAGCTTCGACTGCGGACGAGCCTGCTTCCGAAACTGAGGCTAAAGCCTTCACTGGTGAGATCCTCAGCTTGGTTCCACGAGCATCGTGCTACTGCCAACGCCGCAACCACGCTGAAGTGTGGCCCGGCAAAGCCAACGCCAACGCTGCCCTTGGCTAGTGCAGCCGGCGGGCATAAGGACGCTGTCCACGGATAGTAGCTCGCATGACACGTGAAGGACATCGCTAACGGCTACGCTGACGAAACGCCAGCACCTCTCAAACACAAATACGGTCCCCGTCAGATGTCCTACGACGAATAGTAAATCGAGAGCAGCCCATTTTCCACCAGGCCTCTTCCGTGCCCGGGCGACACCCCACCCTGCCAATACTAGGACGAAAGCACACATGAAAAGAAATTACGGTGTTCAACACGTCAGGCGTGTGAGGCGGGATACGATAGACCCTCTCGCCAAGATAGATATGTACGGATGTCAGAGTTAGGGAGATGTGACGAGCGGGTATGATACGATACGATATCAGCGATTCGATGCGGGATCATCCCATTGGATGTGTGTGGGAAATAGTCCGTTGCATGGGTGTTGATGGCCTCGGTGAGGTGTGTCACAAGCAGATAAGAATAGCCAGGGGCAAAGAATGCTCCCCACAAGGTAGGACAAGCAAGCGAACTTTCCGGAGAACCGAAGTAGCTGCAACCCCACACGGGGCTATAGATTCTGGATCTGGACTATCAAAAACTGCTTCTCGTCCTGATCATGGGAAGGAGAAGCGTCAACACCTATTTCAAGAAGGAAGCGGCAAGTGTATACGTACGCTAAACTGTTCGTCCTCCTTGTCATTGTGAAAGTTCTTCAAGAATGTCAGTAGTTTCTCCTTGTTCCGCCGGAGTATGGCTTCGATTTGAGGCGGTTTCTTTGGATTTGCAACGAATACCTATATATAACACGTTAAACACGCTAAAAGCCCAGATAGAAGCGAGCGGAACGAACTTTGAAGACATGGAATGCTTCGAATTGTATGTTCTTGCTCTTATCGCGTAGCATGTTCATCATCATCTTCAGATTCGCCTCTTGAGCAATATACCGTGTCATGACATTGAAATTGGCACGATCGAGCAATATCTCTCCGAGAAGCTTGAGAGATTGCCGTTTGGTGACGTAGTTGGTGGAGAGGATGAGTGTCGTAAACGACGCAAAGAACTGCTAGGGGTCAGCACAGAAGGCAATGAAACTAAGGAAAATCGTACTCGATCATAGTTCTTCTCCAGGTATTCTGCTACCATAGGCTTATGTCGGGTAAGTGTCTCCTTCAGATTCGCGAACGCATCACAAGAGACGCCAAACGAAGTCGTTTCGATGTGATGTGGGAACATGTAGAACCTAAGCCGAGGTGAGCAGCGAGGAATTAATGCCACGTGGAGGGGCTTACTGGTCAGAGTGAAGGAGAATCTTTGCGAGTTGCTCATGCCGAAGCATTTCCCGAAGAATCATGCCCGTGTTGAGTGCGATCTCTTCGTTACTGTATCCAGCGAGGGCGGCGAAGACGACTTCCTCGTGCCGTGCACAGATGTACTCGACGGTGGGTAACCGAGCGCCGATCTGACGCCGAAGGAGATTGTTGAATATCTGTACGACGTCTTTCCGGGACTCGAAATCGAAGCGCGCAATGTTCTGGACGAGGATGAGGAGCAGGTCAGTGGAATAGGTCTCTTGGGCAAGCTGTGCGATCAGTTCAGGGACAGGTTCTGTTGCTGCGGTTTGGGTTGTGGCGAGCGAGACGGAGGGAGGCGCGGACGCACCACCATCACCATAGAGGATGGCCTTGACAGCCTGGAGATTCCTGGACACTTCCTCGCTCGCCTTGTAAAAGCAACGTGTTGGACAGAGCGACGACGACTGCATGGTTGACCCACCTTGCGCCTCGACTCGCTGTTTGGTGGGCCGAACTCGAGTTTTGGGATGGCATCGCGGAGACCCCGCACAAGGTCTGGCGGCGTACGTGGCTTCGTCTTGAAGAAGTTCATGTCAGGGGATCGACGCGACAGGTGCGAAGTGTGTCGAGAGATATACAAGTCCAGTAGCGTGACGTGGGTGTCCGAGTCTGACACATGCGCAACGCGTACAGCCCGTGGCTTTATCCGACCCTCCCACGTACCACGATCAGCTCTTATCGTGCTCATATGAAGCTTGTAAAGACATTCTAGCCCGATTTGTTGGACAGAAGCGGCAAGCTCCAATGGTCGGCCACTGGTCACCTGCCCGTCTCCTATGTACATATACAGCATCAACGCCCATATCAAATGGGCCAGGGCACGCTCGTCATCGTCATACAGTTATAAAAGTGTTTCCGCAGGCCACGAGGGCAGTGTTTCCATGACTTTCACGTCGGCAATGACGGCGATGGCACTGCCCATCCCTACTGCTAGTCACGCTCAACCCTCCCAGACAAGACGTCGGGCAACGGCGCACCCCAGCTGACCCTTTTCGTCGGCGCACCGACTCCAACAAGATTTCGCTCGCACACAAAGTTGTGTTCCGACGGTAATCCGGACCCTGAGCGGCCAGCACACCTTGTCACTCAAACAGGAAAAATGCGGAGAAGTAACGACATCTATTAGGGTACCCGGACCGCGTTTACTTTACCTCTTTTTTGTACTTTCATATGTCCTGTGTGTGTGCGTGTCTGCTCACGGTCAACGCGTGTGTCACCGTTGCATCCAAACTGTCACGATGCGCCAACAACTCGACAGCCACCTCCTTGGCCCGGATCGCACCCACCGGCGTCGATAAAGTCGCGATCGTCGTATGCGCTCTTTTGCGAATAATCGAACTGGCGAACTCGGTCACCCAAGAAGCACGCAGAACAAGAGTGGCATGGCAACCACTTACGTGCCAGCCTTGACAAGTTCCGAAAACCTCGCGTGCTTCTTGGCCTCCATCATGTACAACCCGGTGCCCAAAATTGCGTGTTCGATGTCATTGCAGACACAACCCCCATTAATTGCCGCCGACCCCATAGTCGGATTCGGCCTACTGCACTGCATCGGACCTGGCGTGGGTTCCGCGTAGAGCGTTATTTTTTCGAGGCACGGGTTCGTCGACACGACGAGAAGAAAATTGTTCCAGACGGCGGGCAGCTCCGCACGGACAGAACGGAGACGAGGTGCTACGCCGAGGGCGTGCGCGAACAGCATCGTCGCTAGCGAAGCGGACATTCTGAACGCAATGTGCACCGTTTCCTACCAGGCACCGCAATAAGTTCAAGTCCGCGGCCCTGCGCGGGGGGGCTTACCAAGTGGGACCAGTGATGGACAGCTTGTGAGAGCCGTTGAAGGATATAGAGGGGACGAGGATGAGTAAGGTATACGGCAGGATCCTTACGTATCGTCAGATGCTTGATGGTGCGCCGTTGTTCGAGGGCACAGCAGAACGCCTCCACACTGGCGTCGTTCGGGCCAACTAGCTGGCCAGGACCACCGTCGAGGCAGATGTCAAGGTCCTGCACATAATCACAGAGCGCAAGCACGCCGGCACCGGCGTGCCAGATGCCAGCGAAGACGATCTGCCGGACGTCATCGGCCAGGGCGGGGTGATGTGTGAGCGCCTCGAGGGCTTGCCTGGCTTGGCGGAGCGAGTGGAAGGAAAGCGTGTGGTAGAAGAGAGGGGAAGCGATGCGGAGGAACTGTCGGGAGACGAGGAGGGGGGCGATGCGGTGTCGGGAAGGGGGACGGGGAGTAGGGGCGAGTACGAGGTCGAGGATGCGGGCGACAAGTTCTTCGGGGAGAGATACGAGTGAGCGCGACATTCCAGATTCGGCAATACACCTCGGTTTATATACGCTCTAGTCCCGTTCCCAATCGAGAAATTGTCGCGTAGATAAACTAACTACACCCTTTCTGCCCCGGCGTCGCGCGACTCCAGATACCCAGACCCTTCCTCTCGCCCGAACTGGAGCGTCGACGGTACCGCCGTGCCCATCTCCTCCTTCCACGCTCGTCCGGTCGCAACCCGCAAAATCACCATCTGTGGCGATATACACTGTGATCCCATCAGCAATCCATCCCTGACCGATCATCGAGCTACTCACCATCAGCAAAATATATACACACGCAAATGCAACACTTGTACCACTCCCCACCCCAAACGACACCAGGAACGCGATACCGGCTACCGTATACGGCAATACCGACTCGATGATGAGCGAAAGCAAGCCAAAATATACAGCCGCGTAGTCCTGTCCGAGCTGCTTCTTCACCAGCCGTCCATGTGTCACCATGCGGTAGCAAACCATTAAAGTCAACACTGCTGTCAACCCCACGCTCGTGCCGTAATATGCAAGGGCGAGTCGCGCAGCGGTGCCGCTGAAGAAGTCCCCCCCGGGACTGCTCGATGTCCAAATGACTAGGATACCTAGGGCTTGGTATGGGCATGGTCATTCCTATGTCGGACCCCTGCGTGCATCACTCTTACCGAGCGTGCCTAACCACAAAATTATGGGCACAACGATTACTCGGAAGCTGTTCCAGATCATTCGGCACCGAAAAATCTGCTCTCGTCACGTCAGCACGACACATCCGCTCCCCATCAAATCTTACCATCAAGCCATCAGTCATCAGTTGCAGGACGGTGACCGCTGTCGTCCCCAAGTCCATGTACCAAACCGAAATATATGTCGCCCAGTATGCGTCTGGACCGCCTGGAAAGCTCGCTTCCACCAGCCACATTCTTTCACCGAATACAGCTTGCGTCGATACCCAGATGGTGATCATCAACAGCATCGCAGTACTGAAGAATGCATAAAATATATCAGATCCATCTCGTTGTCCTCCGTGAAGCACCAAAACACGTATAGTCTTGTAATACAGCACTAACTCGATGCCTGCAAGTATCCAAAGCATAATCGCATAAAGTTTCGACTGAGACTCCCAAACTCACCATACAAGATGTTTTGCAGGTTGATCCCTACATAAATAGAGTTTTGGAATACTGGACCACTGGAAGACATGGACTATAGCGCAAAGGAGCGGAAGCATTTAGGAAGTCGGTATTAATTATATATCTCATTTAGGGCGCGGAAGGTGCTCCTTTACTGATGTGGCGTAGCGCTGTTGGGCGGCGTGATAACCATCAGACACATGCCTACAATCCCGAAATCTTCTATATCAGAGCTTTAGACGCGCGCCTCGATACCCTTCCGCACCGATAGTTATCATAAGGGCAAAGAATTGACGACCTGATAATCCTTGAGGATCGCATGTGGACGAGAAGGCAGGAGGACGGAATAATTCACTTGCGAACGCGCATGTTTGGAAGGACCCAACTCCGGGATGGTCCGACGGGGTCCAAAGAGTTTAATGCAAAGATGCACTCCACGAGGCGCGTTCATTTTACCGGCATTCTTCGTGCCACCTGCACGGTCCCCAGATCAGTCTAAAATGAACGGCAGCGCAAGCTTTTCCAGCCTTCTAATGGCCGATGGATGGCTAAGCGATTCTATGTAGAAGGTTGGAAGACACCCCTAAATTAAGAATATTATGCTTACTGTCCCACTCGTCCTCAGAGACGTTTGCGGAGACTACCAGGAGGAAATTGAGTGGACGTGGAGCATGTCAAATTCTTAGCCTCTTTTGATCTCAGACATTTGGTGTCCTGAAGAGTTGGAGTCAGCCCCGAGCTGTGGACACGACATGGACAGGGAAGCAAGGTCGGACTACCGATCGTCGGCGCATGTTCCAGGTCACACGGGAAGGTCACCCTTTCTCGAAGGCCGAGGCCTATTCTGCGTGCGCGTGTGAATAATAGAATTGAGCAAGTTGACGAACCTGAGTGCATGTGTCGCACAACTTTCGAACCCGGACCCAGTCTAGCCTGGGCCCGCCTATTCACGTGGGTTGGCTGGAACCGTCAAGAGTTTTGACGGTTTGGTACGCGTTGGTCGACGTCGCCTGCTTGTGCGTTAGACTTGGTATGTTTACGACCGCCAACTTCGATGTTCCGGCATTCGCGCGAGGACAGTCTCTAAAGTAAGCTACTCGTGGGAACTTGCTTTCGATTGAACTTTGGTCGTCAGGGTCGAAATGGTCTACGAGTCGCCCATCAACCTTTCAAAGTCGCAGCGCCGCTAAGTAGCAGCAGTGGCCAAATGGAAGGACTTGGTAAAGATGTCAGACATCCAGGCCATCGTCACCAGTCTCGTGTACGGCGTTCCTTGAACGCGCGAGGTTGATTCACCCGTCCCACGCCCCCCACCACGATAACAGGCAAGAGGCTCTGCACGAAGACAGTGCGGATCCTAGTTCGTCTGAAATTAGGTGTTTAGACAAACAGCCGTTTCACCTTTTGCTTCCGATCGGGATCCTCGGATTGCAATGGTTTCTTCCGACGAGGGTGCCACAGAGTGTACCGTGGCTGACTCCGGACGTACGGTAGCTTGTGGCACCTTGTGCCCTCGCAGAGGCCTTGACCGCTCCTGACTTGTGCACCACGGCATCGCCAGGCTGGCTGGCCAACAGGCGATCAGTAGACCATTGAAAGTCGCGCCAAGGCCACACACCTCACTACCGTATACCTTCGGGCAAGTATTAGATTACCAGTCAGCGAAGCAAACTTCACTATCATCATCTCGAAGAAGTAAATCCATTAGCTTTTAGAGAAGAAAAAGCACAGGGAATCAAAGATGACCATGGTAAATGAGCATAAAAGTAAGAAAAATCAACATTATCGATATCTTCCTCCACCACAAACATTATAGGTATAGGTCATTAGACCAGTGTTTATACCTCTCTGCAGCCTCTATCAAACTCTTCCCTTTCCTATCCAGCATCCCAAGTGCCCTCTCATGAAGAGGAAGACGAAGTGGAGGGTCTTCTACTCGAGAAGCTTTCTCAAACATGATGCAAGCTTTCTGGGGATCGCCGTCCTCCTGAATACTTGCACTTATGATCGCACGCCATTTAGATCCTTTCAGGACGGGATCCAGGTATGCAGGATGAGGAGGGATTATTGTGTTGTTTGTCGTCATCAGGTTAGTGCGGAACGGTCCGAGTTCGAAGATGGTAACCTATCCGGGTCGGAGCTCAACACTAACTGCGAAGAGATCCATGTATCAAATCAGTCTGACCTTGATGTTCCATGCAGGGTCCAACTCATCTACGAGTGCTTCTGTCAATGCTTCGAGAGCGAATTTTCTGATTCCGTTTCAATTCGAAAGTAAGCTAAATAAAAAAATAAAAAAGCAAGAGCTTACGAGGCACTGTAATGTCCGAAACACGCACGACTTGCAATACCCAATCCAGATGACACTTGGAGGAGCCTTCCGCCTCGGGGCTGGTTGACATCCCTGAAGAACCGCACTGCCTCCCGGCTAACCCACGCAGCGCCCCAAAAGTTGACATCGAATATCGCTCGTGCCTTCTCTTCATCTACGGACTCCACCTCCCCGTTGATCATCCTCCCTGCATTGTTGAAGACGACGTCCACATGTCCAAACACCTCTTGAGCCTTGGAAAACGCTCTGGAGATCTCGTTATGCTGAGTGACGTCCAATTTTACAACGACCAGCTGTGTAGACGGGTACCGGCCCACGAGATCGAACAATACCTCTGGCTCGAGGAGAGTGGCAATGACCCTGTACCCTTGCCCTAGGAGATATTCGGTCAAGAGGCGACCAAAACCAGTGGTTGCACCTGTGACTGAAGACCAGTCAACGCCGACCGATACCCGAGCAGAGATGTGCTCACTGAACCAGACACTGGGTTCTGCCATGGTGTAGATGGTGCGTGAGAGTATTGGTGAGGACTGGGCGCGTTTGTCGTACTCCATATACCCGCGAAGCCGTTTTGAATGCACAACTCAGTGTGAGTACTGGTCCCTGAATTGATCACTACCGGGAAATGTAACTGATTAATTCGGAGGTAGGCCACAAAAACCGTGGTTTCCAACACATGACTCCCAGGATGATGAGATACTAACGCGTGGCCGCGTTGATCGAATCAGCGACTTGAATGTATTTCACTCTGGATCCATGGTGGAGGAATGATGCTTTCGCTTACCAGTGTATTCACAAACCCACAAAGACTGCTCGTGATGTTATCGCATATTCTCAGTCAGTACCAGATCGGTATACCGTCAGCGAATCAAGGGAACAGCGCTCACCATGCACGTTCTCACCGCAGCGGACCTGGGAATCGATTTTCTCAAAGATATTGCACCAGGCCAACCGACTTGTAAAAATCGAGTGTTCCCAGCACTGGAGACCATTGCCAAATATTTACCATGGATTAAGTTGATATACGCATCCCCCCTGCGCTCAAAGACCTTGCGGAGAGGGTCAATCTTACCTGTTGTGTAATCACATTCATGATGACGCGAGTACTTTGCAGATCATCATGATGCGCGGCTGCCACTGCGAGCTTGGGGTCGACATAACAATGAAAATCCTGTGTGTGGCTTCGTTTAGAGCCCATCGCCTTGTAGTCTTGCATATCATGGGGTCCCAATGCATATCATAGCAGGTACGCGACTGTATCTGATATCAAGATGGTGCTTGGACTGATCCTAATTATAACCATGAAAAACTTTCTGGAGAAAAAGGCACCCTTTAAAACTAGCCAGAAGAACCGTCCGCGGTTCGGTTCAAGCATCGACAAGTAACAAGAAATCGACACTGCCTCGTACCCTAGTGGGAGGATGGAATCGGATCTGCCCAACGACAAAGCCATTGAACTGTGGGATGCAGATATTTTTAGTATGTGACCGATCGTCTCTTGTCTCCGGGATTTGGTTTCGATGAGAATTAGCTCGATTTCCTGTTCCGACGAGAAAAGGAGAGAAATAATATAATTGATGGGAGCACGAGAGAACTATACACTCCCTGGCCGAGTCATTTACCCCATTAATATCGAATAACATGAGAATTTTAGCTCCTCAGATACACTTGTTCGCTAAGAATGTCTCGATCGTCGTCCACAACTCCTTAGCAAATTCTTCACTGCTGCCTGTCCCCGACGGCGCTTGAACCTTTCCAACAGGGACAAGGTAAGCACCTTTAAACTTTTCTGGGTTCTGTGTAATGTCAAGGGATCCAGCTGCATAAGCAGAGGTGTAGGCCCCGGCATCGGCATCGACAAAGAAGGGATAGGCGATGATGTCTACAAGCCACGATATCTTTCGCAGTGGCGGCTTGCATGAAAACGTATTGACGGCACCAGGATGGAGAGACATGACCGTGATAGGTGACCCTTCCGCACTCAATTTCCGTTGCAGCTCGGAAGCATAGAGAATGTTGGCCAATTTCGAGTATGCTTTTGATAGCATGATGTAAGGAAAACTGATGGTAGTCATGAGCCAAACTCACAATAGCGGGCAAATTGCGGCGAGATAGCATTCTTGTACTCGTTATTAAGGTCGTCGAGATTGCGGAAGCGGGGTTTGCCAGGGATCAATTTATGAGCTTCCGAAGCGACCTAAAAAGAACGAGTTGACACTGAAAAACTTTGTGTATAAAATGTGACATACCACGACAATACGAACATCGGAGTTTGGTTCCGCAGCGGACTGGTTCAAGATGGGCATCAATTCACGGGTCAAAGCAAACGGACCTATTGCACTATAACTTGAGGTGAGTCTGCATTCTGATCACTCAAAAATACACGAAATACTTGACAACGAATAGACTCTCTACACCTTCAGAGAAATTAGCCGGAGAAATCTGAAAAGGTAATAGGAGGATTTACCGTCAGGGGTCAGTTGATATTGCTCCAAAAAACTAGGGTAGCGTCAGCTATCTCATCCACGATCGTTGCTATTAAATCTCGTACAGTGCAGCATTGTGGACTGAATGGTGCAATCAAACATCAGCGACCCATGTCAGCAAAGCGACACACGGTTACTTACTGAGGATGTCCAAGCGCTTCTCTTTGCTCATAAACTCCTGTGCAGTTTTTTTCGCATTTCGTGGGTCAGCGAGGTCCAGCTCGAGCCAAATAACTTCGCCATTTCCAGGCCCCAGACCTTCCTGTTTCAGTTTCGCGATGGCTTCCTCGGCTCTCGCCTTGCTGCGAGCAGCCATGTAGACCTTCGCACCTTTCCGCGCGAGGTGTTTCACAGTAGCATAACCTATGCCGGCACTAGTATACAAGTCAATATTGGCATTGTCTGTCAATAGACACTCGCTACCCACTTGCCGCCTGTCACGACGATGACTTTACCGGATAAGTCCGGTAAATCGCCGACTGGACTGAAGGATTTGGATTGAAAGAGACCCATGGGAAGAGATAGTATCGACTTCGGAAACGTGCACGCCGATATGTTCCTTGCACGTTCGAGGGGATTTTCGGAGATTGCGTGCGTGCCGCGAACGTGAATGCACCGGCACTTTCGAAACAGTTGCAAAGAGCAGTCGGACCGATCCCACCATTTTTGTTCATGTTCTGGATGCATCCGATGGGCACTTCCGACGGGAGTCCGCGCTACACAGAACTCTTTCAAGCTGGTATCCATGGAACTCATGAGCATTCCATCAGGTCATCGCCTTGCCAAGGTGCTTCTGCCTCATCTTTGGGTCACCATACGGTACGACTGAAACCAGGTGAGTCATACCAATGGGGAACAGATGTTCGGGATGGGCACAGGCTCGCACTTTTCGGAACTTGCGAAATCGAGAAATCCAGGAACCCGGTCCACTCCCTTTCGCTTCCTTAACGCGCCATTTCAAGTTTACCGAAGTCGCGCATGTGGATTAGCACAGAAGGGTTCCTGTCGTGAAGGAAGCGAGGATGAATTTGCGAATGGCACAAGTTCGTGAGTGATTAGATTAACGACAAGTTGGGCTTCTCACAGCAACTGTCATGTCTTTACTCATGTATATTTTTCCTTATAATTACTACGGAACCTTACTGGATAGGCTTTGGAAAAAGAGGTCAAGTGGTGTGACAGAAGCCTATTTATACGTAAAGGCTTTCCCCTACGTTATTGACGAATTCCCTGTGTGTCCGTCGTGTCGGGAGGGGGGAGGCGCACCAGCTTGAGTGAGAACGAGCGTACACCACACCTCTTCAATCAGCTTTTAAATGTCTACTTTGTATAAACATTCGGCGTAAAACGAAGTGGAGATATATCCACAATCAGGGAGTTTGGCATTGATTCAACCAAACAAAGGAAGACCTAGTTGGGATGACGGTGTTCGCTGCAACCTCTTGAAGGTTAGCACCGCCGTCGGTCCTCTTGAACACTTTCACCCCAGCAGTTCCCGCAAACCCAGCAGCGACGATGTATGCTTCACCTCCCAAACCTGCCTGCTCACCGGACATCATGCCACGAATTTGATCGAGACCAGTGTATACCTGGTTTCGGAGAACAAGTTCGTTGTCGACATTCTCAAAGATTGCGATCGTGTCCCCACGAGGGTCTTTCCTGTTACCAATGTTGCGGTTAGACGCGTAGATGTACGGGGTGGGATACTGTGGCGTGGCCTCAGGAATGAGAATCTCGGCAGCGGCAAACACCGAGCCGGTGGGTGGGTCGGGGGGGACGATGGACACGTTGGAGATGATAGTAGAAGTACCGTTCGGGTACGAAGGGACCTCTTGCAGGGTCAATGTGCTCGACAACTCGTGAATAGTGTATAGCATATCGTCTAGCAGGCAATTAACAGAGAGTATTGACAAAAGCGTTGAGAGGATGGCATACCCCTGATACGAATGTGGCGAGGTCCACTACCGATTGGCTGTTGGATAAAACCGTGGACTGCATAATCACCGGGATTGCCATCGACTTCGCCAAGCCGCCAGATCTTGTCGCTACCCTGTACTGACTGAGATATGTACCACTTCATAATGAATGCCTGCTGACCTTATCTGGAATGAAGACCTCACTACCATACTGGTAGCTCATATGAGGCTCTGACCTACCCTGTGTACCAGTAGTTGGGACAGGGAAGGTCCAGATAACCGAATCATTCGAAAAATGCAGGTAGTCATCTTCAGTGGGAACGACACGTACTGTACCAGATCCATACTATTCTATGGTCAGTTATGATCGTGACGGCGTCGCAGAGATGTGTACGTTGGCAACCGCGACCTGGCCTGTAGATAAACCGACACAATAACTGGGATCACTTCCTCCCGACTTGATCATATCTACTAGAGTAATGGCACCTTCAGATCTAACGCTGAAAGACTGTATTTCCCCGTGCGGAGAATTCTCATTAACGACACTGGACAGAGCGTGCTCAAAGCAGAATCATGGGAGTGAAACACGTGGGTCACATACTACAAGATACTTTTGTTTGTCGGATGAGAGCTGATCCACGACGGATTGCCGCCAGTTGTGTACTGGCTGAGGTAGGTCAGGGTGTTGTCGTCTGCATTGAATAGATAGGACACGACGTATGCGTTGAAACCCCCAGCAAGAATCGTGAAGTTCACCATCGTGAGTAGTCGTTATACGTTTGGGACGAGGGGGATTTAAACGGCGTTTCAAACTGACGTTTCGACCGCTGGTCCTTCTTTCCGTCGCACACAGAGACTGATCGCGTCCATGTCAGGGACGACCTTTTGTTCCAATCAATAATGCCGGCCCAAACTCATCTATAATTTCCATGCCTCCAGGCTTTGCTTACACACTCTGGCCAGGTACGCCCGTGTTCCGCGGGGAGCCCTGTTCGATGGTAGATGAGGGGAGGAGGCCAATTAAATTAAATACCTCAATATATTCGAGTATACTTGATTGGAAGGGTGACATTGCCGAAAAGGGTAGAACTCATTCACCTTTTCGAGTTGTCAATCTCAGGGAACTGGCTAGAACATCCTGATCTGGCCACGTAGAACAGGTTGGAAATGAATCAGACTGTGGGTCATCCTATCACTTCTGTGTTCTGGAAGGACGTTCAGTACATGTAAATGGTAATGTTACCACTCGCCGAAGAAGCTTGAAATGGGGGAATTGACAATCACGATTGTCAATAGCAGCAGCGGGAGCAACTGGGATAGTTGATAGGCTCGCTAGACTCTGAATAATCACCTGGTGTCTGACTTCCACTGGGCCTAACACGATTGTGAACAAGGTGATCTGGTTCATTTAAATCCAGTAACATGCAATTTGCCGGAACGACTCGGAGTGCGGGAAACCTCGCCGAGTCCAGTTATACCCAAAGCTTGGAAAATTACATCAACTTAATCCATAGGCGAAAACCAGTGAGTACATCATGGGGAACAAGCTGGCACAGATTTACGAGTCTGAGTCTTGTGATGCGTACCTGTAATTAACGGAGTGGCCAGTTGGCTCAGCTCAAAGCTGTAAGTAGATGTTCGGGTGTTCATATGACGCTGACCACTGTGTCCTAAACTAATCAGCGTGTCGGGGGGGCCAGGGTGGAACTTCTGATGTCCTCGCGATCTTGCTCTCTTTCTACTTACACCGTGGCCGCTACTCCGGCTCTCGCTGACTCATCATTCGGGAACTCCCCTTGCCCCTGCCTGCACAGCCACACTGTAACTAGGCATTTGACACAAAACATACATCACAATACGCCGCAATATCAGCTAGTGCTTCTTTTGACAACTTTCCCCCGTATCTGCTAAAAGTTACACAGCGGGTGCAGTGCACCAGTATTCCTCATTATTTTCCTTTTCCTTTCTCCCGGTTTCTCTGCTCATGCAGCCATACCCATCCGAATCATAAATGCGATTCCGGTGTGGTGAGCTTCCTCCGCATTTCTTTATTCTAACCCGATTTCCCACTCCGTGTGACACTTCTAGGCATAATTTGCTGAGGTCCAGGTTATTCTGTACTGCGGAAATAGACTGAATTCATCTGCTCAGATATTTCCGACTGTCATGTACGTCCTGCACCGCTACATAGTCAACTCTTCGTTTTTACACGCAAAATTTCTTATGTCTTTTGCTTTAATGGTAACAGAAGTCCGATCCTATACCAATTTCTCGGGTGGGTGATTATCTCATCGATAAATTTCCTATGGGATCAACGGTCGCAGGAGATTCATCCAAAATGGTCTTGGGTATTGGATTATGTACGTTTATGTGAAGCAACGCCTTGCCCTCACACAAAGTCTGTTTTTCGGTCCTGGCGGAGATGGTCACTGGGCCCAGCGCCGTCGAAGTCAAGTTCAATTAAGTTCGCGATATACAATGAGGAAAATATCTCGACCAACACTCCAGGATCCACTTTTTCAATACTGTTGAGGTTTCCAGACCCCATCCAACGTGAACCTTTGCAACTATTAGATACGTCACAAGTAATCCAGGAAGTCACGGCACGGCCGGTAGATTTAAATCAGTTTATCAGCTGGCGATTGATTGATCTGCACCTGACCAATAAAATTCTACTTTATTTGTGCTAGCAACTCAGTGTGAAAAGTTAATGAGTTTCTCGGTGAGTCTCTATCATGGGGCTTCGAGACCACCCCGTTGTACCTTCTTTTTTCTCGACTATACTGCTATCACTGAATTGGGTCTCTGTGCGTATTGGTCACCTTTTGCTCTCTTTACATACCATATACATGTCAAAGCGTCAGTTACACCTGTGAGATCGACGCTGTTCCTTCTGTTCCCTCAGTCCCGTCCAGTGTGTAGGCATTCGATAATTCTTGCAGACGCACTCGGGGCCCCACCCCGCTGCTTTCGAGGCACTGAGACTCCGTTGCATCCTCAGGACTGAATTTGAGTGTCGAACCTGGTACCCCACACGTATCCTTGTCCCATGCTCTGCCCATCATCACTCTGAGGATCAGCATTTGTGGAGATATGCACTATGGTACGTCGTGCTAGTACCACACCAATGATCGTGATCAAGAGGGCTCACCATCATCAAATTGTACACGCATGCGAACGCGACCGAAGTTGCACTTCCCAATCCCAATGACACTAAAAAGGCGATGCCGGAGAGCGTGCATGGGATCGCCGATTCCACAACGATGGCAACGATGGTAAAGTAGGAAGATGCATATTCGCGTCCGAGATCTTCCCGAACCCTCTTGCTGTGCCGTAGAATGCGGTAACATATCATGCATGTCAATGTTGTGTTTAGGAACACGGACAAGGTGTAACATGAGAGACCTAGTTCGATTGCTGCGCTGGAAGAAAAGGCCCTCGCGGATGAACTGGAGATCCAATCAACCAGAACCCCTAACGCTAGAATACAGATAAAACAATTGAATACGAATGGCGTGTGGGTGGTGGTGCTCACTGAGGGTGGACAGCCACAGAATGACAGGTATAACGATCGCGCGATAGCTGTTCCATATAATCCGACACCGGTGGATCTAAAACCAATCAAGTGAGCAGGTGAGCATATATCGCAGCTCGAATATCCTTGCAAACGTCTTACCATGAGGCAGTCTGTCATGAGCTGGAGGACGACGACTGATGTTGTTCCCCAATCGAGATACCAGTTCGAGAGGTTGTTCTCCCAATAAGCGCTCTGAAATAGCAGTATTTCTTGGCCCCATATTGCTCGTGTGGATACCCAGACTGTGACCAAGAACAGCATTATGCTACTGAAGATGGTATAAAATATGTTAGATTTCTTGTGCGCGCCGTCGCTCCGGCTCAGCATGATCTCAATGGTCTTGAAGTAGAGGTACAATTCGAAACCTATACGAGCAGGCCAGTTGGTGTTCACCTTTTCCTAGATGAGGACACAAGATGAGATCGGCGAGACGCACCATACAGAATGTTCTGCAGGTTCATTCCGACATAAAATGAATTTTGGAATAAACGCTCTTCAGCTGTGGAACCCGATGATGATATGGTCATGGTCAGAAGAAATAGAAATTCACCCTGTGAGACAGAGAGAGCATACCGGACCAACTTTATATCATACTACCAAGCCATTTAAGTTCTGCAGAGGTGCTGTCACAGTTTCTGGATCATCTGTATAGAAAACCGACACAGTTCCAGGACGTCGTTTACCACATGACATGAAGGGTGAAGTATAATGAAAAGCCCTGAAGAGAAACGCCAAATAACGAGATGTCAATTTTGTCGATTACAAGTGCAGACATGCTCGTGAGATTGAGTGAATCCACACGGTGTCACCATCCCCCTGGAACGTGCGCGTCGAGTCGTCCCAGTAAAGAAAGGACGCAGACGGACCCTGGAAGATGGTAAGGATAGCTTACCTGAGCAGCTGTGAACATTGCACAAGTAACCACTGGCCAGATGCTTGAGGGCTTGATGTAGTTTTGGCGTGTTGACCACCCCTTGACTGCAAAATGGGCTAGGAGCATCGAAATTCACTGAAACAAACTAGAAATCTTGTGTGTAAGCCAAGTGTTCATCAAATGTCAAGCCAAACGAAATATTTTGCAAATTGACCAGAAAAAAAAGATGTTGATATCTCGCATTATCTGGTTCCAACATGTCGCAATTTGGGTGCCAGACAAATCCATTGTGGTCCTGGGCATGATCGTGCAGCTCCAGAACACGACATGGGTGAGGCAAACTGGTAGTAAGTCCGGTCTAAGGGCTACTGGGCCTACTGTTGTGTGAGCTTGCAGGTTCGTTGGACCCGCACACCCGTCGGGACAGTGGGTAGTGCAACATTATAAAGAAATTTCTTCAGTCAGAACAAAGTAACCAGCTTGTCAACGCAAAGCAAATATAGTTAGATGGGTACACGACATATCGCGAAGCAACGGCGTTGCTGATAGTCGGTTGCCTGCTCACACGCGGTGCAGAATAGACTCGTGACCAAGGCAGTCCAGAGTCTCCAGGGTCCAAACTGTGAATAATTGCATTATGTTTAAAGTGGCACCACACGTTGGTTCCTTGTCTGTGAGAATGAAAGCTTAAGCGCAGCGTCAGGGTCTTTGAGAAAGCTAATCGAGCGCTCATGCGCACCACCAAGATAAAAGTTACGTGTGCATGACCGTCGTGAGGTAACAGCCTCCATGACGACATCCGTCGAGTGACCAGAAAATAATACAGTACACTATCTCATAATGCATAGCAAGGAGGGGTGACCATTGTTATGCAGTATGAGATAGTGTACTGTACTTCCTGGAGTATGTGAAGTGAAAACTAGAATATATTTCTCTGTGTGCTTGTAGAGCTTATACAATGCTGCGCTTGAGCACACCATAAAGAGCTCCAGCACCACCAAGCGTGAAATTGACTGTACATACTATTTGCCGAGGCGATGTTCATCCACAGTTGCCCTTAGTCTCTGATAGCACCGACAATGCTCACATCGCCACTAATTGTCGAATCTGAACTGAAATCAAGGGCACGCTTGGATAGAGCGGTAATAACTTGTATAGGGAACCCGAGCGAGCAGAGGGGATGGCCAGCGAAATGTCGCTTACCACTTTTTTTTTTTTTTTGAACAAGTGATATATTTAAGTAGCAGCTGATCACGTCTAGTCCTACTTAAATCGCTAAGGCGATCCTCCAAAGGAGGGAGTCGGTGCTCACCGCT
This sequence comes from Tylopilus orsonianus, assembly GCA_038089095.1. Classification (NCBI taxonomy): domain Eukaryota; kingdom Fungi; phylum Basidiomycota; class Agaricomycetes; order Boletales; family Boletaceae; genus Tylopilus; species Tylopilus orsonianus. The sequence goes on along the minus strand of JBBPKE010000047.1, from coordinate 23,332 downwards.
TCCCATTGGTGTAGGAAAGAATCAAGTAAAAGCAGAGCGAGAAAAAGTAGGAAATAAAAAGTATATCACCATTATAAATTTTTGTCGGGAGAATTAGATGGGGCGGCCAATTACTAACAGAGTATTTTGCACACCTACATATTTTTTTCTCTAGCAGGAAGGTGACAACAGCTGACTGATATCTCAGTAAACGAACCAGTGAAACCTGCGGAATATCACTACGACTGCCAGGCCGAGCATCAGTGTAATGCCATCGGATATCACGACACCGTTGTGACTACTTGAGCGGTCCGGTGACTAGCCTGGTGACCAGCCGCGTCCAACTATGAGGCGAGTACAGCGACGGCCACACTCCACACCGCCATGCCGTTCCCAAACGTACGCATGCGAGCAAGCAGCAGTACTCTGACACGTTTTATATTCGACGGCAGTCGAGCATTCTCCACCAACAGAGCCGACAGCCTTCCCCCCTCCACCAACGAGCCCGAGCAGCTCGCAGGAACCGCCCCCGCACATCGCTTCTATGTTTTCCTCCACACACCTCAGCCTCCAAGTGCATACCCCTCCAAGTACACCACCCCAGTTCAGCGCAAGCTCCTGCTCGCCATTGCACCCTGGGGTGGCACTGTCAACTTTGCATGGTCCTTGACGCAGCCCGCATACCCGCTCCCCCGGGATGAAAAGGATGCAGAGACATACTACTTGACGGCATTTTCGAGCGCGCGTGGCAAGTTGGAGATTGATGCAGTGTCGCTCGAGAACGTGGAAGACGTTGGAAAGACGCTACAAGTGCATGCCGAACCTCGCTCGCCTGGCATACCATTGATGTCGCCTTCAGACGACGTCCATCTCTATGTTTGCACACATGGCTCACGGGACTGTCGATGCGGCGACACGGGTGGTGCAGTTGCGCGCACTATACGCGCTGAATTAGATAGGCGTCGACAGCGTAACACATCCGATCCGAGCACGCATATCAAACTTGCTGAAGTTGCGCATGTGGGCGGGCACAAGTGAGTCCGAGTTGACAATGTGTGAAGGATTTAAGCACGTAGCCCGCGTGCTCCATGTTGACAAAATTGGATCTGGTTCACGTGTGACGTAGATACGCCGCAAATATCTTGCTGTATCCTCATGGTGAATGGTATGTCTGCGTTTTGATTCAATATTTTGAGTTAACCCGATCCTATAGGCTTGGCAGAGTGAAGCCGGAAGATGTGCCAGAAATAATAGACGCTGTATTAGCACGGCAAGCAAGACCTATGCATGCAGAAGATATGCCTACGTGTCCGTCCCATTGGAGGGGACGTATGGGAATGAACAAGGATGAACAGATACAACTTTTCAATCGGTTTTCGAAAAAATTGTGACGCATGGAGTTACTTTCTCTTGATAGAATCGAGTAAATTGTGTATTAACCATCTGGGCCAAGACTTGTTGACTCAGCTACACAAAGGTCGGTCTATTTGGGATGATGGCATTTATTGCAATCTCTTCAAGGCTAGCATCCCTATCGATCCTGTGAATACCTTTTTCCCAGCAGTGTTCACAACTTTGATATAGGCTTCATACATGAACCAACATCTGAAACTAGCTGACCTCGCGGGAACGAAGACTTTACTACCATATTGATAGCTCGTGCGAGGCTCCAAGTTACCCTGAGTACCGGTAGTGGGGGTTCCTCGGTGCCCGAGTCGTAAGCAGCTGGAATGGATCATGCGGCGAAAGAGGTTTAGCAGATTACGAACGTTTACGTGGTGGGTTTCAGGCTTTTGGTTGGTGGAGATAGTTTCATCATATTTGTGGATAGATAGCGCAAGTGATCAAATCATTCGGCCCAAGAGCGTATTGATCAATCAAATGATTATCATAGCATTTGTCTTGGATTCATCTTTGCCTCTGTCAGGTTCAATGCATGTGGCATCTGAAATCGGAGTGAACACGAGGTATATGGTACTGCAAGCGCGATAGATGGTGCGGCTTAATTTCTTAAGCAAAACAGACGGCGCCGAGAGAAGCGAGGGTGGCTTATGATATCACCCACCAGCTCTTTCAACTGGAATAGAGTCTGAGGATAAGCCAAAGCGAAAGCTCACAGAGGAAGACGTATGTGCTCGGAGAGAAGATATGGTCCAGGACTGCCAGGCTGCTGTAAAAGACGATACGAGCCGACGGGTCATACAAGTGCAAGTGCGGCATCCACTTGGAATAGCGGTCAGGGCCACCCTAAGATTGGTGTGACGCTTCCGTGGCAAGGAAGAATGGGTTCGTGCCCAAAGATACACGAGGCAAAGGACATTACAACTGGTTGATCAAAGTGATAATAAATCGGCGATCAATAGACACAGTGGTCACAACAACTGAGCATCCCCTGGTCATCGCGGGTCTTCGCCAAGGCCGGCGTTGAGAAACTAAACTGATACATGGTCTAACCGCTGCCGTGTACATACCGAGCTTTTCTTGATGTTAGGGCGCCTCTCACGAATCTCTCGCATTTCTCGCTAGAACGAGTCATATCTTCAACGCCAGAATTCAGTCATCCGCAACGAGATCGCCTTCTGTACCTGACATCGAGGTCACACGTAGCATGAGTCCGCGGATCGAGGGAAGAATGTACATACGATCTGCCCTGAATGGACTTGGTACTCATTCAGCCAAACAAACGTTGTTCGAGCCGGAATGACGGTGTTCACCGCAACCTCCTCATATTAGCGTCCCCTTCCGTTCCTTGAACTCCTTCACCCCAGCAGCGCCTGCACACCCGGCAGCGACGGTGTACAACTGAACCCTGCTTGCTCCCTAGACATCATCCTACAGATCTGATCAAGACCCGTGTATACCTGGTTGCATAGAGCGAGTTGGTTGTCGACATTCTCGAATATCGTGATGTACGTATCTCCGCGGGGATCTTGCACGGTACCGATGTGGCGATTTGACGAGTAAACATATAGGATAGAATAGACTACCGTGGGATGGGGAATGAGAATCTCGGCGGAAGCAAATACAGAGCCCGGAGGTGAGTTAGGAGGGACGATAGATACGTTGGAGAGGATCAGAGAGGCGCCGTTAGGGTACAAGGGAACCTCCTGGGGGGTCAGCGTGCTCGACAGCTCGTGAAGTGCGTGCAACATGCGATCCATGACATGGTCGAGAACCACTGGCGCGACGATTGATGACGGGTCGGCGCACCCCTGATGCGGATATGGCGCGGACGCTACCGATGGGCTGCTAGACGAAACCATAGACCGCATAATTACCAGAATTGCCATCGACCTCGCCAAGTCGCCAGACCTTGTCGTTGCCCTGTACGTAGTTGAGACACAGAATCGATATACCAGGACTCGGAAGCTAGCCGACCCAGTCAGGAATGAAGACTTCGCTGCCACATTAGTAGATCATTCCGAGTCTCGCAACGGGTTGGTACCTGCGGTGGGTATGGGGAACACCCAGATGTTCGAGTCGCCGGATAAATGCGAATAGTCATCTTCCATAGGGACTATACGTGCTGTGTCAGACGTATACTGTATGACTATCAACCAAACAACTCTACACGTTTACCAGGGCGCATACGTCGGTGACACCAACTTGGCCCGTAGACTGCCCAGCATAATAGGAGGGAAGGTTTCTCCTAGAGCTGATCGCATCCACTAAAGTGACTGTACCCTCGGATCCAGAGGTGAATGACTGCAAGGCCCCGCCTGTGTTCACTTCGTTGGTGGCGCTAGACGAATGTGTCTTGACTTGACGAAACGCGAGACACAAAAGACACGTAATATAAGATACTCTTGTTTGTCAGGTGAGAAATGATCCACGACACGACAGTGCCCATAGCGTACTGGTTGAGCTAAGTCAAAGTGTGATCATCAGTGTTAAACAGGTAAAATGCAACATAAGCAGTACAACCGCCAGCAAGAATCGTGAAATGGACCATCAGAAGCGATCGTCACAAGGTTGATGCGAGCCGAGATTCGAGATGATACACTCGACCCGAGTTATCTTATATCTAGGGTAAGAGCGCCCATCTTGACGCAACGAGGCCCACCAGAACGCAGTTTACATCTCGAGATTTCAAATATATATTTTGACCGTTTATGTACTTGGATGGCCAAGGATCATTGGCCAAGAACGGACTAGCGGGGCACTCGCGGTTAGGATTCATCTTGACGGTACGTAAGACGGGGTCGTTGAACGGACATACCTGACGTTTATCGAGGCGCACAGCGAGTGCAGATTGTTGTAATGATTGAGGGGACGGAGAAGCTCTCCCGACACTGAACTTGTAACAGACCGACAGCACTCACTTGCGAGCTGGTGGCACTCTACGGGTGGAAAGGCCCAGAGCTTTCTACACTAACATCGGGTCGTCTATTGATGGGCCTAATGGAGAAAAATGATCCCAAGTGGTGAATCACGACTTTCTGTGTCAGACTTTGCCGCAGTCGAAACACGGCTTAGTAGAGGGAAGCTACCGCGTGGAAAGTTGTACCTAATACAATAGTAGTAAGCTTGTTTAGGCATTCCATTTCTGTCCAGCTTTCCGTGCAACACCACGATGCGCTACGGTCTACCAAGATCCCCGTCCCCATCTCCAGTACGCCGGCAAGTATCCTAACTTGATCGCGTCTGTATATCATCTCACCTGCACCAGCTATACCCGGCGAACCTCTGGCTTTGGGCTCCCCTCTGATTCTGAGAGCGAGCCTGAAGAGCCCGTGAGCGATGCCGAGCGCACCCCAAGTTCACCTTCTTCCCTCTCCAGCTCTGTCTGCTTCGACTCGGACGGGGAGGCACCTGCATTCGCCATATCTCCCTCGTGAGTTCCACCGTATTACATCCCTCTCGCGCACAGCTCACGTGGGATGCCACGCAGCACGCGACGACTACCGCGCAGCCCAGCGGAAAGACGGCACACCGAAGAAACGGTCGCTTCCATACGTCTTCGGACGCGTCATCATGACCCGTATGAAGAATGGGAGAAACAGGCGCGCAAAGACGCCTTGGTGCGTGTGTCTGACTCGTCTCGCGCGTGGTGCCACGACTTACGGCACGTTTCTGCCAGCGCACGGCACGCCAAGAACAGGCAGAAATCATTTTCGAGACCCAGGAACAGCGCACAAGGAGGAGGGACCAGGACTTGAAGGTGCTTGCTGCTAAGTATGACCAGCAGATGGCAGAAGTGCAAAAGTTGTTGTCGGCCCTCAAGGTGAAGCAACAGTCGGAATTTAACCAGCTCAGGATACAATGGAACGAGCAAGACAAGGCACAACATGATCGAATAGAACGCGTCATACGGGTAGAGGAAGAAAACCACAGAAATAAGTTGGAAGCAGAGAGGAAGAAGCAAGAGGAGGAAGAGCGGCAAAGAAAACTAGAGGAAGAGAAACGAGCGGCGGAGGAGGAAAAAAAGCGGCAAGAGGAGGAGCAGAGGCGGAAACAGAAGGAGGCAGATGAAGCAGCACAACGAGCCAAGGACGAGGCCGAACGAGAAAAACGTGTATCACTGGCAGCGGTAGAAAAGGGGAGAAATGCGTTGGGCATGACTCTACCCGGGGAAGATTGGGCCCATGCTCGACAGACGCTCAAGGTGAGGAGTGTCCTCGACGGATATTGCTGCGGACTCTAAGGGGCGTGCCGTAGAGCCTTAAAGCCGGTCCTATGAAAATTGTCAAGGGAGACAAGGCGTTGAAGTCGCAATGGAGCGCTATTCGAAGACAAATTACCCCCAAGATAGGTCAACTTACACAGGATTCGGCCACGATAACACGGATAGTGAGTGAATCTTGCGTTGTAGGGTGCTGCTTACGAACTCGTTACTAGACTGAACAAATTTTCAACCTCTTCCATCCACAGCAAGCCCTCCAGGAGTCGCTGTACTTGGCCTCACTATCCTCTTTGGCAAAGGCAATATTACTCCAAGCAGAGACGGAGGTGACGGCGGAGAAGAAGAGTGCCATTCCTCTGGCTCTCGTCACCGCGAACCTTTTAGAGAGACTGCCCGCCTTCCCTGACGTCTTCTTCGCGAAGCTCGTCCAGCGATCCGGTGGATGGCCCGTGCCAAGCGTCATCTCGCAGACTGACGTTGATGGCACTGCATGGACTGAAGGAGCCTTCACGAAAGCTATGGGCTACCGCGTGAGCAATGGCGAGCAAGAGTCGATGGGAGACTACGTGACCCGCATCTCTGGGATGATGCGGGTGTATTTCCTCATCCTGGCTGCCCCTGTTGCGAAACCACTCGAAAAGATGTTCCGACTGCCAAAGTATTGGACATATTTTGCTAGGATGATAAACGAGGAACGGCTGCTTTCCACCGCGGCCGCCGCCCAAGTCTTATATGGTATGTCCTCCTGGAGACGCTCGCGCTCGTGACTGAGTAAATCCCCCAGCTGCGCTGGATGTGGGTGGAATGGAGGCGAAGCATGTATGGGGAAAACAGTGGGTCAAGCTTCTCGAGCTCCTGTACGAGGCTGCCACCGTGGGTATCGGGGGTAAGAGTGACACCCTCCTTGGGGGCCAGACCCCTGAAGGCAAAGCTGCATGCGTCCGTGTTCAACTCGCAATCGAGAACATCGTCCGGAGCCCTTAGTGTTACTAGAATCGATGAGATGAATTACCCAATCTCATATCACGTTGGACGCCACATGGGGTTCCAGTTCTCGATTCCATCGGTGGAGTGTTCCAATGGATCAGGGACTTAATTAGGTGTTGAGGCGATAGCCATGTATGTATGTACAGTATTGAAGTGAGGAGATCTATCAGACGGTGGCAAATAGGCCGCAAATGAAAATGGCGTGTTGCGGGGAAGTTGTCGACACGAAGCTATCTGGCTAGGTTTGCACGCCAATGGGCCACATCCCACAGGCCTCGTGTATGGCTTTACGCCTCAGGGGATCAATTTTGGCCTGAGAAGGCGACCTCGCAGCTTGGAATCGCGTGACAGGCGGCAGGGGTCCGTGATTCTATCGCCTTTATCTATTTATCTATGGGAGAATGTGTGATATAAAAAAAGTTGTGCGAGACATGCGTATCGAAGCGAAATACGAGTTAGCCGGCAGGTGGTTCTCGTAAACCAATAGGCCCGGCTCGGAAGTCGGACGATCAGGCTTGCGAGAGATCAAGTGTGGGCAGTGTTTGATCGTCAACGCCGCAAGGCTCCGTCTACGGCGTCGGGCATAGCCATGTTGTTTGCACGGGCGATGACCACGACATCAAATGCGCACTAATGCTGCACAACGTTGTAGTACTACGCCGTACGTGGGTGAACAGTTGGGGCATGGGCCAGGCACGATTCGAGGCTGGAATATAATTACAGTAACACGGGCTAGGCATTTCGGGAGAACGAATGACCGGGTGGGCGGAACGATGATTGTAGGGAGTGCTTGTACAGATCATCGGGGGTGTCCATCAAAGGGGTGATCAGATCAACGAGCCGACACTCAATGTGCTATTCGACACGGCATCATCCAGCTGCTCGACTACATCGAGATTATCGATAACGGGATCGTCTATGTTCACGTAGCCGAAAGGAAATTAATAAAGGGAGTCTCCAAGGACTTCTTTACTCGTAATAACGCGTAGACAAGGCCTGGGTCGAGAACGGATAATCAAGCATCTGGCACGCTGTCAGGAGTGTGGGAGGGGGAAACGCTGGTCTGCCCGATGTGGGAGGAGGTGCGCAAGAGAAAACACGCGGCAGGCGCCCCGTGGCGGGGACGGTGGGAACGGGCTGTGCCGCAGCCAATTTGGGTGCCGACGCGTTTCGCCCTTGACCCTAACCCTAGACTAGTTGCACAAAATCCAGCGATAAAGTATCGCGAATCTGCCAGAACTCGGCAGAGAGATCTCGAACATGCTGCGTTAGAAGAAATTTGTGATACGAACCAGGATTAATATGTATTATGAATCGCTCGGAGTTGGTACTAGCGAGCAGTGCCATTTGTTTGGTCAGCACCAACTTTGAATAAAGTTTGGCAAGTTCCGCCACACAAAAATCCGTCTCATGGTATTTATCCTCTACCATCTCCGTCAAGCGGAATCCCTTGTCAAAGATTTCCTTCTAGCAAACTTGGCAAGGGTTTCATCGCCTTGACCCTCATGCTGACGCTCAGTCCTGGTTCGGTCTGCGACGTGTGCGCAGAAGAGTACGGTCCGCATTGCATCCCTCACTCCATTCCATGCGGTAACTTGCATTTGTCCTTCTCATCCCCGCCAAAATTTTCTGACCCTCTCCCAGGCCATGTCCTATGTTCCACCTGCTGCCACAAGATCGTAGAAAAGACGCTGCCCCGCCTCAAACCCGTCTGTCCTTTCTGCCGTGAACAATTCACCAGTGATGATGTCCGTCTTATCCGTATTGACTTTTCTGCGAACGGATATGCCACCCCAAGGCGGCGGGGTGGCACGCACGAGGCCCTAGACACCTCCTTCCACCAGCCACCTCGTTTCCCAATCGTCGAGCCCGGCTTCTCGCGCACACGTGCCGAGGCCCGTCGACTAGAAGACAGGGTTGCCGCCGTGGCCGCAAAAAAATGTTCGGTCGAGGAGGTTTCCACTCTCCACAATGAGCTCCAAGAATGGTTGACACATGATGAAAAACAGCCAGATGATCAGGTCCGTGCCCTCGACCCAGCTACCTTTTTTTTTTCTGATCTGCTTCCCAGGTTTCTTCTCTCGCGCTGAGTGCTGCGCTGCTCAGGGCTATTCTCGTGAATCACTTCGCTCATTCCGAAGTAACAAAAATGGCCAAAACCGTCGAGGCCAACCTCAAAGGGAAGCTGGACGACATGGAACTAACCGTGTCCAAGTTGGAAGCTGAGCTCAAACAGTATGTCTTTGTCCTATTGTTTCCAATTCATAGCCTGATCTTTCCTATAGACAGGTAAATGGCACCCTAGTCATCGGCTAAAAATTTAACTCATGTTGACTCGCTAGCATACCCTCTATACCCAAAAAGTACAAGAATGCCAATCTCTGCGCGCAGAGATTAGTCGCATGGCACTTAAGTCCGCCACGCGTTCGGTTTCGCCTACTCGTTCTTCGTCTGCTGCGGTCGGCGAGCCACGTCGTCAGTCTGTCTCATCATCTGGTGCATCATTATACGGCGCTGTTCCTCCTATGCCTCCTTCTACACCTACGCCAGTGGCTCGTTTTGCTTCTCATCACATGCGCAGCGCCTCTGTTTCACCTGGTTCGAGACCTGTCACACCTGCACGGACGATGACTCCTGCTGTCCGCCATGAGACACCCCTACGCTCCTCTAGCCTCCGCCCGACCTCTCCCGTGCCACCGTCTAAACCTCGCACTATGTCCTTCTCCACTACCTCTCCGAAAAAAATTTTGCGCTCCTATTCTGATGAATCGGATAGAGAAGTGATCCATGAACGCTGGATGCCTAACCCTGATGTTGCGTACAGTCCTCCCCACGGCAAAACAATCAACTATCCTTACGCAACACCCGCTGCCCGCTCCCGTTCATCAGGTTCCAATGCGGCTTGATACTATCACATCTGCACATAGACTTTTTGGTTTCTTCCTGGATCTCGCTCGAGCAGTCTTCGGACTACTATCCTAATATCTCTCTTATTACTATCTTCCGTCTCGTGTTTGATTTTCATACTGTCTGCTTCTCTCTAGTCTCTGGTCTTGTTCATCCCTCGATTCTTCTCCTCGCTGTTCTCCGTCTCTCTCGCGTCTGGTTCCCGATCTCTCGTCTTTTGTCCCTGCTCCTCCTTGTGTCGGTCCTCCTTTTCTGCTGTATCGTAGATTATCCCCTTCTTTTCTCGTCTGGGCTGTTGGATGGATTTCTCAGCCACATCTCGTTCCCGTTTTACTGTCACTTATTGCCTTTGACCTTCGACACAGCCAAGGAGAGCGTTTCTAGCGCTGTTGGTCCAGCAGTCCAATACTTGTGTAGCATTGCGTTTTCCTCTTTCTTGCCTCGTCACATTCGCACCTTTACGATTCATCCACGATCTTTGGGGTTGCAGACTTGTAGATTTCTGCATTCCATGGATATTACAATAACGACTTTTGGCACATGATTTTTGTTACGAACAATAGATGAATGACTTTTGATGACTTTGCTTCCATTTTTCGGATCTCGCCTCGTAAGTACAGTGTACTTTGTATGGACGGATCATCCTTGAATGGACAAGGTTCAGCTATTGATACCCGCTCGCAAGGGCCACTGAGTGATCTGATCAAGTTTCCGGCAACATCCTGTATTGGTGGATGCGTCGCGTCGGTCTGTGCCGTCCGGTCCACCACGCAGTGTGGAAAGCCCTGAGTCATGACGAATGATGACTCAGACATGAACGCCTGCGGCCAAGTCGTCTTTTCCCTTTCACATGCCGCCATCATCAAGTGGCGGTTTTCTTTGTGCGGAACCGCGAGGAGGCGGTATCACATCATGTCATATTTTTCGTGATGCCTTGCATAATGCAAGAGCGGAAATGTGAACGTTGCACGGTCGGTCCTTTTGCGTCGGCCTCCATAGGTTAGCCCGCATGTTGGTCTCGATACGTGAGCAACCAGGGGTCAGGATCGTTCTTTGGAACGAGGATTCCGGCCGAGAGGAACTGGGCGGGGATTCCAACCGGTGACGCCCTGCTCGTGTCTGACTCGATTGTCCACACTTAACGCCGACGAGATCGCCGAGTGTGCCGCATCGGCAGAGTCGGGCAGCGAGGACATGATAAGGAATGGTCAGGGTAGTGACGGCGTGCGAGCCACGTTGTGGGCCGCTTCGTTTTTGAAGAGGCTTGACATGCGGCGGATGATGGGAACCACGAGCGAACGGGTCGCTACGCAGTAGCGCAACGTTGACCACACGTGTCTCTACTAGCGCGGCGTCATGACGCCACGCGGGTGTGATAGTAATAGTAGACCATCACGCTCGACACCTCAGGTCGGATTCGAGTGTGGGTGATATGCGTCATGAAGCCAAAAAGACTGGCGCAGGGTTCCCTCGTTCGCCCCACCTGCGGCCGGCGATCACTCATGCCGCTTATGGTGGTGGAGGCGATGGCGTGCCATTCGATCACGCTCAACGTACTGTGGTCGACGTCGTACGTGCATGTTCTTTCCTCATTCTCCAAATCGTCCGGATCGATGTGGGCAGGATGATCTATCGCGTTATCGATCCATCGTGCCAGCCTGTGTCTCGGACACCCTGAGGGTGCGGTAGACACGCCTCGAGGACGGTGCTCCGCAGGAACACCTGGCAAAGCGACTCCCATTGACGTAAGTGTCTTCTATCTATCCCTATTACCTTTTTTTCCTCCGTTGGGTTTCCTCATGTCCGTATCCTAGTCTATATCATGATCATGTGCACCTACGATGGCCATCTCGAGCGAGGAGCAAAGTGGTGATAAGCCGATACAGACGGGCCTAGTTGTGCTAAATGACCGTGTCGTGATGAAGTGCCATAGCGGCACTCCGGGCGGTTGATCGCGGATACAGGGGGGAGGGTGGCAGAACGGAATTCTTTCGGGACATGTCCGCGAGCGCGATGAAGTTCGACGGATGCTTCGGGTCAGTGTGCCGTAAGTACTCGGTTACGGTGGACAGCTACTGGTCGCTGTTAGTCTTCAGGCCTTTAGGTCTCAGGCTCGCTTGCCCGAGGGAGGATCGCGGGACTGATCGCAATAACAAATGCGACATGTCCTCTCGTACTCTTTTTTTTTTTTTTCTTCTTTCCTTCCTTTTTTCGTCTTTCGTGTGCACGCCGCAACGTCTGTGGTGCGCATGTCGCCAGGGATATGTCGACGCATAAGACACAAGCGAAAGTTATGCGCGCGATCGGACGTCCAACTCTTGTCCAACTTGGTCGACGACCTGCCTCGTTCGTGGCCGCTAAGCGACCGGCGGTCAGCGCCGTTCAGCGACTCCGTCCTACTATGGTGCGTCATTTCCGCGTGGTTCGCAAAGGAGTCAAGGGCAACCACCATTTTGGCATTATGCGTTCCAAGCTGGACCCGCCTTTGTGCCTTTTTTTCCCCCTCTCTTCCGACGGGCCGCTCGTCGTGCCTCGTCGATACAGCATGTCGGCAGGGTCGCTGAAACTTGGGGCGTTCGTTGGCGGTTGATGAGCTTCCTCGCCGAGGCTTCTTTTGGTTCCGTGCTTTGTCGTCGTTCAGGGACTCTCAGTGGTGCCCTCGGGTCCGCGTGTGCATTTGAGGGCGACATTTTGGGGTGTTGTGTCGAGCCGTAGAAGAGACTCGGTCGAGTGAGTGATCGATGGTAGTGGGAGAATTCGCTTGCAAGGTGTCATAGCTGTGGTCTTTCAGCGTCCAAAAGTCCGAGGTAGATCCATGCGCTCGTCGGAGGACCGCGGAGTAGGATCAAACCGGAGATGATAACCGTGGGCTGTCTCGACTTATCATTCTACTTGTGTGTGGCTGATCAAGGTTGCACTCGGTAAAGGTATGGCAGTTACTGGTAGAAGAGCACCGCCTACAGTGGACAATTGATGTACAACGGTCAACGATCGACGTTTGCGGCTACAGCAACATACATTCGACTGTTACAGTAATATGTTACATCTAACTATACATCATCCACTTGGCCTGGGGTGTCAACGTCTCGTCGGACATCCTTTAGGCGACAACCTTGGCAGCGTGGTTGGGCTGTAAGTGGAGGACATGATGCCATCAGCATACGGTCGAAGTGGAAAAGTTAGAATTCGCTACTGACGGCGTTGGAGAGGCCGAGCACCGAAGCGATCTTGTTGAATTCCTGCTGAGTGGGCTTGGCACTGCCCGACAGGACTGGAACACGACCATGGCATGAGTGGCGGGCGATTGTCTGCAATCAACGAGGTCACGTACTGCTGTCAACGTGCTGCTCGTTCGAGCCGATCGAGGACGCGAGCTGGGCACTGGTCCACCCTGTCGTCGCCTGGTTGGATGTGCGGCAGTCATAGGTGCGACAGGACTTACCTTTGGCGTTCAAGGCATTGGTAATAGCAGAGCACTGAGCCATGGTTCAGAAGAGGATGAGGAGGGTATAGTCTGGTGTGTAAGAGAAATGGCTGGCATCGTGTGCCCTTCTTATCTGAAATCCGGGATCAGTAGATAAGGGGAGATGGACGGATATGTACTGGGCTCTCGCTAATGATAGCGTCATCGACGGAAAGCTGCGCACATAGGGGGGAGTTGACACAGACATCTTCACATGGAGAGCTCGTCACGTGAAGGTAGAGGTGAGTGGTGTATTGGCAGGATGACAGTCACCAGACTAGGAATGACATGGACAGTTGGCACTATATCGGTGGCCGGTATCACATCAGAGGTTGCACGTATCAGGTGCTGTTGAGGTGCTGTGAGACGTCTCCACAGGGCCAGCACAGCACAGGTCAGTGGTCATCCATTCGGCACCACATCCTGCAAGTAGTGAAAGGGCAAGCTGGTCACTTTGTAGGATCGGCCAGGAGGGTGTCGTGTTTGGTATTATTTCATTCAAGTCATATCAGCTGATTAGTACAGCCATCGCCGTATTTGCGACTATTTGGCGTCGCCTAGTCTCGTTCAAAGTTCAGACACTCAGAGTCAGCCAACGTCTGTGCGCCCCAAATCCCCGTCAAAATGGTACGTGTTCGACGCCGTGGCCCATGGGACGCGCAGAGACGTTCATTTGTCTGCGTGTCCCGTCAATCTGGTATACATTTCATGATGGATGGCAACGCTGACTGCTGGATGTTTACAGCCCCCCAAGAAGAAGGTCGCCAAGGAAGAAACCACCGTCTCACTCGGCCCTCAGGTTGCCGAGGGCGAGCTCGTTTTTGGCGTTGCACACATCTACGCTTCGTTCAATGACACCTTTGTCCATGTCACCGATCTGTCGGGTAGGGAAACCATCTCTCGTGTCACTGGTGCGTCGTGGTACCCACCTCTGTGTAATCAGCCATTGTGTGAACCGTCTAGATAGGTGGAATGAAGGTCAAGGCCGATCGTGACGAGTCTTCGCCATACGCTGCCATGTTGGCCGCACAGGATGTTGCAGCACGCTGCCGTGAAGTTGGTATCACTGCACTCCACGTTAAACTTCGGGCCACTGGTGGTACCGGCACAAAAACTCCTGGACCAGGTGCACAGAGTGCTCTCCGTGCGCTCGCCCGTGCAGGTATGCGTATCGGCAGAATCGAAGATGTGACCCCGATTCCTACCGACTCCACAAGGAGAAAGGTAATGTGTTAAGCGATATCTTTACTCGTTGCTGGGTCCGCTGATCGCACCTTTCGATAGGGTGGTCGCCGCGGTCGTCGTCTGTGATGTCGTGTGGCTTTTGTTTCCATCTGCATGTGAATACCATCATAAAAAGCGTGTTTCCGCGTGTCGTCGCATGTAGTCATTCGTAATCAATGTCGCTGATCGACGCGCATCAGGTGTTTCTGAAACACCTGCCCCGCGGTCGTTCGTCTCTTCCCCAACTTGCAATAATGAGAGTGAGAATTTGAACACGTAGCGGCAGGGGGCAAATAAATAGCTGTATATCACGTGTTGGCTGCCCTGCGAAACGGTCCACTACCATTCCTGACCCGATCTCTCCAATGCAGCTCATGCTAGTGTATAGGTTCTTGCGTAAAATATCAGACTGGACAATGGCGGGTTTCTATTCCGAGGTGTATGTTGCAGGTCAAGAAAATGTACCACAGCACGGACCAGTCATCATGTAAGGTTTTTGCCCCTAATGGATTGTTTCCTGTTCGACGCTTTCGCCGCCCAGAGCTGCCACACACCACAATGAAATAATAGATATCGCTGCTCTTTGTGAGCTTCTGAATTTCCAACGTCGTGCACCACTCACGGGGCCACAAGCGGTGACCATTCCATACCGACGGCGGATCTGCTTCTGGGCAAAGTCCACATTGTTCAAGAACCCGTTTTCGGGAGCTCTGATGAGGTCGTCTGGGAGCATCCCCGTATACCGCAACCCAAATTCGATCGGAGATCACACTGGTTCCTCGACAACGTCCCAGGTGGCGCTGTTCAAACACACCTCGGTGGCATTGGCGCAGGGTGAGGTGATTGGGGTGTTTCCCGAGGGGACAAGCTATACGGAGCCTGAAATTGCCCAAGTCAAGGAAGGTGCTGCGTGGGCGGGCGTTGAGTATGTCAAGGCGTCCGCGGCGCGTTCGACAGGAGAAGTGCCAAAAAATGTGCTGATCGTTCCAGCTGCGGTTGTCTACACCGATAAATCTCGGTATCAGAGTCGGGTGTGTCCCTTGCGGTTCTCGCAGAGGTGTTGAGCGAAAATAGCTCATGTTCGTGTCGTTTTAGGTTCTTGTACGGTGAGTTTTCTCCCGTTTCGCTGACGCTCACACCGAGTTGCGGAAAGATATGGAAAACCAATCCGCGTACATGATTTCCTTGCTGGACTGAGCTTGGAAGACGACAATGGCGTACGTGCGGCCGTAAAAGAAATTACGGGAGAGATCTATCAACGGCTCAAAGGAATGACAATCAATGCCCCCGATTGGTATCATTTTTCATAGAATGAACTAATACAGCCCGATTAATCGCTTCAACAGGGACACTCGCAATAGCGTGAAAATGGCGACAGAAATGATGCGGGAGAAAGATACCAGTCTCTCCAAGTATGTGGTCGTATCACAGACGTGAGTTTCGCAACCTATCAGTAGGTGTACGCCTTACGTCATGTCACCAGCCTCGCCGAGCTTCTTTCGGATGAGGGAGAAGAAGTTTACGCCATGAAGCTGTCGCTCGTCAAGTATCTCGGATTGTTACACTATACTGGGGTATCCCATGCAACTCTTGACTATCTGTACCCTTTGCCTAGGTCAGTTGATTCTCCACCAAGTACAAGGGTCCCATCCATTCGGACCGCGGCTATAACTGTACTTGTTCAACTGTGCAAGACATTTTTGCACCCGGGTGCGATCGCGTTCCTACCCATATTCATTATTCACCTTCCTGTGTATGTCGTCGGTTGGCTCGCTGCGCGACTTTTGACGAAGCGCAATGAGGAAGAAGCAAAGGCACAGTACAAGGCAATCTTTGGTGGTCTAGGCATGGGTCTGTCATATGGCATGATTGTCCAGATGATTTTCAAGACATTCATGCCCTTTAACGGGATCACATGGTTGCCTGATGTGCTTCGTCCGTTTTTCACAACAGCCATTTGGGTTTCAAGCCAACGTCTGCTCAAGAAAGAGAGTGGGATTCTGGGCTTGTTCCAACGGTTGATTGGAATAGTGGCTGTCACCGTTGTCAGTGTACGCATCTTGTGGCAATGGCATAATTCCTTGGTCAGAGGCAGGTCTTGGCATTAGCGACGTCGGGGGGAGTGCTGATCACATCGACAGGCAATCTAGAACGGTGAGTCTCACGAAGGCGTTTGGTTACGTACTCAGCTGCTACCAAGGTGGAGGCGTCTGTCGGCGTCGATGAAGATACTGGTTGGCCTGATTTCACCGACATCACGTGATCTATCTGGAGACCATCTGCTGGCGTACTCGCGACCGCCACCTCCGGCCGAGAATCCGTTCATAAGGCGGCGCACACCCGCACACGTGGCCATTACCACAAAGCCGTCCGCCAAGACTATGCCTGTTAGCGCCAAGAGGCTTATCCGGCCATTATTTTCTGCTCGTGTGGATGCCCTTGAGGCTGTTAGGAAGCTGGAAGCGATGGGAGTTGGTGCGGGGGGGTGGACAGGAGGGGGGCAGGCGAACGAGGAGACCTGCCAAAAGGAGGGTGGTGACTAAGCGAGAGGAAACCCTTGCGCCTGGGGCTCCCGGGCGTCCTCGCTGTTTGCACGTTTATGCTATGTGGTGATATCAGCTTGTTCAGTTTTCGTATTTGCTATGCTCGTGGTTCACCCCGCCAGCCTCTGTGATGTCTGCCTGGATCCGTACAGTATCTCCTCCGAGCCCGCTAATACTCCCCACGCCATAGCGTGCGGTCATATTTTCTGTCTCGCGTGCGTACTCCATACAGCACGCCTCTGATCTTGCCCGACCCATCATGGTTTGTGCTTAGATGTCTTCGGAATCTCTCTCCGAGCGCATGTCCTCTCTGCCGAAAATCGTTCCGGGCCGACAGCGTCAAAAAACTGCATGTGGCAGGCCTACTCGAGAGCGACGCAGTCGCCGAAGCAACGATCGAGGCAGAAGCTGCACAGCTGCTCCAGCGTGTCGTGCTCGTGTCTGGCGAGGATGTTCCCGATGTAGAAATAATCGAGGTGGTCACCGAAGTCGAAGAATGGCTCTCCAATAATTCCGCCGACGGCGATTCTGTGAGTATGACCGCATTCTGATATACTCGGGCGATGCCACTGCGCTCGGCTGGTCAACGGGGACATTCTCCCATGTTGCCCAGCAGTCATGCTTCCTTGGCTCCGAGTTGCTCCGTCATGCATAGGCGACATTCTCACCTATCCCACGGGTTAGCATCGACCATTGCGTGCCGCCTTGGGTGCACTCAAGCGCTTCAAAGCGTTGCAAGAGCGCAACGAACGAGAGTTGTCCGAGTTCCGTCGTGTTCGTCGCGAGTTGAAGGCTTATCGACGCAATGCGCACCAAGATTCCAAAACGTCCCGTGCAGTGGAAGAGAGTCTCTTGGGAAAGATAGACGAGATTGAGAACAGCCATGCGTTGTAAGCGCTCTTCGTTGCCCCATCTATATAACGAGCAAATTGGCGCTGACGCATTTCGGAAACAGAGAAGTGAGTCCACCTGATCGTGAACGAGGCCAAGGCTCCGCTCGACTCACTCATACCTTTCAGTTATCTCGGCTACATGCCGAGATTGATTCTCTCCGTGGGGAGGCCCAGCAACCTTATCGTAATGCTTCTAATCCCCTTCCACCGCCACCTAAACCATTACCTCTTGACCGATTTCCCGGCTTCGCTCGGCCAAGTGGGCCCGCAGACACACTCGATCCCCCTTTAGGCGTACCATATCCTCCACCTCCACCGAGAGCACAGCCTACCGCCACTGCTACCACCACCAACGGTCTTCCGCCCTCCACCTCTTATAGCGGAACATCGCACGCTCAGTACATCCCCCCTGCCCCAGTCACTCGACCACTCGCCGCTCCACGTGCACGGTATGCCGAGGCTCCGCGCCTAGACGAACGAAGGAGACCCTCTACCCAGGAAGTCAATAGTATCAATCCCCATCAACCCCAAGAAGAAAGGAGACCCTATATGGAATCCGGTCATATGGGCGCTGCTGAGGCGAGACATGCGAGCACAGATGGGAGATTGCACGTTACCGCCGGTCCCGTGCAACCTCGGGTCGTTGTTGCTCCTTCGCCTGCCCCAAGCTGGGCGCACCATCCGCTCATTGAAGAAAGGAGATCGGATGACGAACGGGAGGTCCGCGATGTCCAATCAAGGATCCGCACGAATGGTACGAGTGGCTTTCTCAGTAGCGATCCCGATGTAGACCCACAGCCGACTGTGGTCACGCGTTTGGCGTCAGCGGAGGCATATCTTCAAGGCTACGGTTCTGGGTATGACTCGGGTATCCAAATCGCCAGTGGGGTCCGTTCTTTTGCGCCATCGACGTATGGAAGCGATAGGTCGGATCGGGTACACGGGTTTCCCGTGCAAGAATCTCCTGGTCAACCTATCGGTGGTTTGGGTTTGATGGGAGTTCCGCAACCGATTGCGCCAGGGACTGTGTCGACCCCTGATGAGGAAGCCACCCCAGTGAACCGGGTCAGGCGACTTACCAGGAGGAATACGACTCAGGCCGTGGACACGGAGCGATCTGCACGGAGGGTGGGTGACCAAACTCTCCTTAATTTGCCGCTGAATGGTGGTGGTCGCCGAGCTCCTGTGCAGACGATCGGCCGGGCTCCAGGGGTCCGTCGTACCGTGACTGAAGGGGCGCCGCGTTATGGGATCAGTGGCAATGATGATTCAGCGAGGCGCCGTAGAGCCACTGACGGGGTGGTTGCGCGCCTTGCCGGAGAGGATGAGAGCCCGAGGAGTGAGGTCACGTGGGGCACAGTGCAGACATTATCCAGGGACAGCATCGGCGGGGGGAGCATGAGCAGCCTTGGTTCACTCGTCGGACTTCACAGCGACGGGGTCAGGGGGCAAGGAAGCGTCACCGGCGATTCGTACGTAGGACACGCGGGCCCTGGCGATAACGGTGCTAGCGGAGAAGGAGAGAACGTTGAGACAGAAACTTCTACCACTACAAGCAGTTTACCTGGCTCGGAATCGGATGTATCAAGCTTGGGTCTTATCAGGGAAGATGAAGGGGAGTACTCGGGTTCGCGCAATGGCCACGTCATGGAGAATACGACGCCGCGTCACCGCAGCGCGGCCTATTCACAAGGGAATCCACAAGCATCGGACACGACGCAGGACCATCAATCCCGTCGTGCGAGGAGGAGCGAAGAGACCAACGACCACCTTCGCCACGCGTTGCAATCAAGCACCACGGAGGCTTTGCACCCTGACAGCCGCAGGGTTGCCAACGCCTCTGATGTCACTAGCACCAACGCTCTATCTCTGCATTTTGATGCCTCATTTCCAACGCATGACTATCAAGGTCATGCGTTTTCCGTCCCGTCTGGACCTGAAATCATTGCACCCACACCGATTGTCGGTGGCCCCAACATCATACACTTGTGGGCTAATCGCGCATGAATAGAAATTTCGCTTTTGGATATTTCCGACTGATAACTTCTTGCACTTTTTCTTTGCTTTTCCTCTTGTCCGCTTCTTCACGGGCATGACAAGTATAGACACTCATTGCTCACTGGCAAGCTGTGGAAGTTCTCTCATGTTGTTGCTATCGGTATTTGTTGTATTGTATTGTTATATCTGTTTTAGTATACAGCCCACTTTATCTCTACTATTTTGTTCATTATTCCAGGCACGAGCATGGGAGAAGCCTCGACGTTGACGCCCATGCATTTGGACGACGACCATTTCGGCTTCAAGACGGCCCCATGATCGTACTCCAACGCCCCTTCATGCATGTACCAGTCGGGGCAAACGGGACCACGAGGCTCCCTGATCCCCAGAATTCCCCTGACGGCAGAACCATCGCAACGGCCTCGTCGTGCGAACCGAATGCCTATCCTGCCTGATCTCGAAGATACATCCATCAAGGCGATCGATAAAGCATTTCCGTTTTTCTGCCTCTCTTCCCTCTTTGACACTGCTATAGCGAGGGAAATCGTGCCCGAGATGTCGCACATGAACGCCTCGTCTTCTGCTTCTGTTGATAGGTTGCGACCGTTCTCCAAGCTCTCGCTTCTTTCCTGTTTGCGCTCGTTGGGCCCCTGTGCCGGGAACCGGGGGACGGCTGTTTTGCCGTCAGACTCCGCGAGAGGGTATTTGATAGGTCTCCAAGGTCATGTTGGCGTTCACTTCTGGCAGATGGATCGATAGACAATAGATCCGACAAGCTCGCATCCCATTTCGTTCTCGGATTCTTCCTTTTATTGTTGATGTGTTACCAAGGGCACAAAACTCTCCTCCTGAACCTCGACAAGGGACAGTGCTACGTCCAGGCAGCGACCCCTATACAGGCCCTGATCCTGTTGATTCGGGAAGACGAGGTGTCAGTGAGCTGTCGTGCCAACTATATTTCGCATGGCCGCCACTCGCCGCCGGCCGGTCAAGCCATGATGTATCGTGCCTATCTATTTCTGATGCCAGATGATGGTGATCCGCTGACTTGATAGTCCGAGCGCGTACAGATAAACCGTCCGATGGGAGAGTGGAGTAGACGTCTGCTCACTTCCGGAACGCACAGCGAGTCGTGAGACCGGTCGGTGGCTGGCCGCTCATGCCAGCACCAGCTGATGGTGGTGGTGATGATGATGATGCATGTTGGAGTGCCGTTCTGTTCGAAACATGGTCGGCGCTCGCGGTTTTGAACTCAACCGATGCCGTTGTATCATCGAAGTCGAAAAGGGGACGAAAAGTGGGCGGGTGACTGATTGGAATATTCGAATTTTGCTGATCCACTTTGCGGCGGATGGTCATAGTTGGGAGGATAGGGTCTCATCGCGTCTCGGACTGGTTCAGCGGTGTCGAGATGTGCCGACTGGATCACGCTGAGGAGTCAAAGCGGAGCAGGTCCAGCGCCCAACTGATATCGTCGATCGTCGATGGGTGGTGGGACGAATGTTGCGGGTCGATGTCAAGGGTCAGAGGGAGGTGGACGGGGCAGAGGAAGTTGAACGGGAACCACGACAGAGCAACGTCCTATAACCTGATCCTGTGTGGGGAAAAGACGGTACCTAAAGGCACTCCGGTATCATCAGAGCTAAGTAAAGATGTTGGGTCCTCTTCTCAGCAGAATGTGATGAGATCTGCAGCTAAGCAAGATCATTACAGCTTGGTTTAGTCGGGTAGCGCTCGAATCAGGGTCTGCGGCTGAGAAACGTGTGTATTCGCCACATTGCTCGCACGTCATTACCGCAGCCAAGCTCGGAAGTATCCGGCGAGTACGTAGTGATAAAAGACCATTTCTCCCGGGACACGGTCATGTCCCGATGGGTTCCATTTCGCTCCGAGGAGGTACTTATGGCTGTAACAATGGTTTAAAGAATGGAACGTAGCTCTGGAGACAACGATGGATACGTTCTCGGGAAACGATGCTTCCGCAACCGTCTAGCGCGGCAAAAGGAGGCTAGCAAACAATAGCGCAGCACGCCATGATGCGGCACGTTCAACAGCACTGCCCACCACCTGACGACGACATGGCCCAAAACTATCCAGCTGGCAACTTCCGCAGTTCCATCAGGTGTCCTGTTTGGAACGAGGTGCGAGCGGCTATTCGATAACGTCTGTTCTAGCTGTGTGTCGATGGCGGGTCCGTACAGCAATCAATGCCAACACAGTGATCGACAACGTGTAGGTTGAGTTCTTTGTACATGGTCCGTGTACACAGCAAGGGGTGCAGGGCATGCTCATTGGAGACCTATGTTGCACGCTGGAAACACGAGGACAATAACAGGCTCGGCCCGAAAGTCTAGATACCGCCTTCCACCCGGTAGGGGATTTCCGAGTCCGTGGCTGGAAATGTTTTGGCATCCCCCCATTATCCCAGAGAGCCCGAAATGAGCAAACAGTGGTGTTAAACTGAGTTCAGATGTCTTTATTTGCCAAGATAGCTGACTTCTGATGCCAGCCCGCATTGCGCGTATGTAAACGGCTTCGATCTCACACCGCTTAAGTACGCGGCCTCGTGTCTGCCTTATAATGCCTGACAGAGGTCCAATGTTGAAATATGCCCTGGCTCGGTGCTTGCACCAATACAGGCCGACACGCGCACTTGGCCAGGCAGTAAACCCGCTCGCTCTTTATATCCATTTCAATACCTTGCTCCGTCGGTGTTTTCTCTTTGTCCAAGTTCCGAGGGGGTCCTTAACCAGTCCCTCTCCCTCTCTTCTTGATCATAATGCTGGTAGTCGGTCTAAACTCGACATGCGATGTCTGCCTCGAGTGCTACACCAGCGGGGCAAACGTACCCCATGCCATCGCGTGTGGCCATGTCTTTTGCCAAAAGTGAGTCCCTCGAGTCGACGATCCAAGGGCTCGACTGAGCACTCGCGTGCGTTAGATGTCTCGACCATTTGATGCAGCACAAGTGTCCCCTTTGTCGCGAGCGTTTCTCGCCTCGTGATGTTCGCAAGCTTCACGTGGACCGAGATCCCTCTACAGGCGCCGCCGTCGAAGCACCGCCCTCGTCGGAACCGGTCCCGGCCGCACCACAGATCGACAAGCAGTCTCAGCGTCTTCTTGACGACATCGCACGTATCGTCAAGGAGGGCGCCAAGGTCAACGAGATCCGGATGGTGATCGACGAGTGTAGAACGTACTACAAGTCGTTGCCCGGGGATCAGGTGGGTGTCTCAGCATGACTGATCCCTGAGGTGTCAGTCTCATTCGTCCCTTTTGTTTAGTACATCCCAGTCAGGGTTAGTTGTCTTTTACTACATAACCTGTTGGAGGCCCAGAGGAAGCAGGCCGTGCAAGCGGACCAGCTACGCGAAGCCATCAACGCACGTGACGAAATACGCGACCGCTTGACATCAGAACTCGAAGCAGTTCGAATCAAGTATGAGGACTTGGAACGCATGAGTCGTGATGAGAAAGACACCGCGCTTGCCATTGAGAAAAGTCTCAGGGAACATTATGATCAGATGAACAGTTTTTGGAAAGGGTGGGTATTGCCGTCATGATGTCTTATCTGTCGCTAATGTCCGAGTTATAGCCAAGTGAGTAGACGCGTTTATTTTTGTACGTTTGGTCTGAGACCGAATGGTTTTCAGATGGAATCTGTTAACCAAGAATGCCGGTCACTACGTGAACAGCTTGATCGATTCCGTTCGAA
>JBBPKE010000046.1:0-53048 GCA_038089095.1 Tylopilus orsonianus | reverse complement strand
CGCCTCGACCCTGCCGAGAGGCCCCTGGACATCTCTGGTCACCACCCCGATCCCAAATGTCGCTTTTTTTGGAAGATGGGCATACCGCCGCCATACGAGACCCAATACCCGGCGCTCAATTCGCCCAATGTTGTTCCTCAAGCCCCTGTCTTCAAACACATCTGGCAGCCCACCATGGAAAAGTGGGGCAGATCCATGAAGGATGCGTATGGCGCTCTCTTTCTACCTCTGATGACACTCATGCACCCCTTTCTCAAGCGTCGAGAACATCGCAGAGATGACGGCGATCGGCCTTGGTCTCCCTCGGGATACCATCAAAGAGGCGGGGAAATACGGGCAAGTGCACTTGTCGTCTGCAAGATGGCATGCTGACCAGACCCACACAGACCTCATCTACTCGGCCCCACCGCTTCTGATCTCACAAAGTATGGCGCAAAGGATACCATTTTGGCAGGATTCCATACCGACCTCAACTGTCTCACCATCCACGGTCGCTCGCGATATCCAGGCCTTCATATTTGGGCACGCAACACTGGAAAGCGCATTCCCGTCCGATTCCCACCCACTGGACGTTATCTTCTTGTACAGGCTGGAAAGCAGATCGAGCACCTGACCGGAGGACTCATCAAGGCTGGCTTTCATGAGGTTGTCGTCAACGAAGCGACCGTCGATGTGAGTCGCGTTCCAACCTGTGACTTGTGTCGGGCTTGACCTTTGGCAGACGATCGCGAAACGCAAGCTGAGCCATCCTAGCCGGCCGCTCATCAGAATCTCGTCGACCTTTTTCTGGCACCTTTCTTCTGATTACGATCTCTCCCCTCTACCGACGTTGACAGAACGCGTGAAGGCAATCGAGACGCCACCTGACACTCACATCGCAAGTTTATATCCCCCTATGAGAGTAGGACAACAAGTCCAGAAGTAGGCGTTGTGTTCGTTCCAAGAGCCTTTGGCTGACAAAATGTGGCAGTGAACTCAAGCACATCTCCCTCATGGCTTGATGACGATCTCAATAAAGTCTATATTCATGTTTTATATAGTCCCCCATGTACACTTGAAGTTGAATTCAATGTTTATTAGCGTGTATAAATGTATGTAGAGGAATACAACTAGTTTCCACGAGGAATTGCAGCCCCAAATACACGAAGGACACTCTGAAGCTTGACCGTCATCTCATCCCATTCCGCCTGGGGGTCTGAGAGTGCCGTGATGGCGCCACCAGCGCCCATGACCCACTCTTCCACGTCGGAGTCAGCGGTTGACGCTGGCTCTTCTGCAGTCGGCGAGCAAGGCACAGACGTGGAGGCATACCGATCGTCGTACTTGAAACAACTCCGGATGGTAACCGACCAGTCTCCGCTGCCGCCCACACACCAATACCCAAAGACGCCCGAATAGATGCTCCGTTCGTTGTCTTCGAGCGTCTGCAGTATTTCAACGCTGCGTTTCTTGGGCGCCCCCGTCATGCTACCTACAAGAGTTCAGACAGCGCAAGCGAGCCATGGTCACGACATCCTACCTGGTGGGAGGCTCCGCCGCAACACTTCCCAGCCAAGCGCACCATGTGCATGTCGACCGTTGAGGTCGTCCGTGCCTTCGGCAGGTCGCCCTTCAATCACACTGACGAGTTGCCAGACGGTCTTGTACTCCTCGACCTTGCAAAACTGTATCACGTCGACGTCCTCGCCGACGACGCTGTGTAGATCATGGCGTATGAGGTCGACGATCATCAAGTTCTCTGCCACTTCCTTGACGCTCCCTCGGAGCGCCTGTTCTGCGACGGCACGTGTGATGCCAGGTCCTTTTCGGACGGTACCTTTGATCGGACGTAGCTGATACGTCGATCTCGGTGGGCGAGAAAAAGAAAGAAAACGTTCTGGCGATGAGGCCAGCAATGTGGTAGGATGTAACCGAATATACGCAGAGTGAGGGGCAGGATTCAATTCTCGGAGATGCTTGTAACGCTCCCATGACGAAGAGTGGCGGGAAGCCTTGGGAACGGGGGGTTCGTTCAAAACAACCCTTGTAGGCGCTGTGAGACATAGTTCATACGAGTTCCCTGCGTAAAGATATTCCTTTGCAGTCTTGATTCGAGAAATATATAACTTTCTGTCCGGCAGGATCACAGTTGCTGAACCGGGCCGTACCTTCGTTGAGGAAGGGGTATTATTATCATACGAATGAGTGGAATAGTCCGAGATGCTAAGTTCAAGCTTGGCCGCAGTGTCGGCAAGCCATTGATCATCGCCATCTATAGTAGATTGAAGATAAATTAGATCCGTCTTGCTATCGAGAACGATGCTACGTTCCACGAATACTAAGTTCACGTCTGGATGCCGTTTCTCGGCGGGAACTGCCGTTGAGGGCACGCCAAGTGATTCCACACCAAGCTCGTAAGATAGGCATCCAATTAGTCCTCCCCAGAAGGGTGAGTCGGGTGACCCATTGCAAGCTTTGCGTTCGCTCATGAAAGAAGATAGCCACGACCAAACACCGTGTGATTCTAGGTGTATGTGGGAAACTGAGTCGCCTGTGTGAAGTGATAGGAGGGTATCGCTGATGGAATATGTGATACGAGGAGAAGAAGAATGGAGACAACCAATGATGGTAAACCGCCCGGGCTGGGCAAGGGATTCAAGCATCACGAATGGAGATGATTCATCTTTTGCACCGAGAAGCTCGCAAATAGCCAGTGTGCTCACGCCCGGGAGATGCAGAGTAGACGTAAGCACTGCTCCCGGAGATGAGTGGGGCGCAGAAGGAAGTGGTGGGTGTGGATTTGGCCATGGTGCACCAAACCTCGCAGCAGTCGTAGAATCCCACGAATGGATACGACGACCCTGTGTCGCATTCCAGGAGCGAGCGAGGCGCCAGAAATTCATCATGACTTCGATGCCCCCGCCTCGGGTGAGAACGGACTCGGGATGGTATTGAACAGCCCAGAATGGGTGTTTAATATGTTTGAGCGCCATAACCGTTTTTGGAATCCCGAAATCATCAGAGGCCCACGCGAGCACCTCCAGATCTTCCGTCCCACTAAGTTGGGCGTGAAGGGAGTGATAACGAACAGCTTCCACAACGCCAACAGCTTTGAAAATATCCGTGCCCGTGTGTTCCACCACAGAGACTTGACCATGCTTTACGACAGGTAGCCGCTTGATCTCTGCACCATGCTCCATGGCCAGGCTTTGCAGACCAAGGCATACACCGAAGATAGGCAGCATATGACGTTCATCAAGCTTCCATAGATGTTTGATGACACCAATGTCGACAGCCACGTCAGGAGATCCGGGACCGGGACCCACGATGACAGCGGAAAAGTGCTGAAGAAACGGCAGCAGTTCCGATAAGACTAGCTCGTCATTCTTGATGATGTAGATTTCGCTGGACGGTGCTGCTTTGCGACAGAGGGAGGCAAGGCTAGAAGGAGCTTTTTTAATTGGGCAGCGTTGAAATCCTATCTGCAACCCACTTGAATGAGAATGAGTCGTAGGAATCCACGAGGAGTATCCGCTCGGGCGAGAAAGACATGATCGCCCGGGAAGAGCAAGCGTGAGCACCCGCCCTAGACAAGCACCGTTGGCCAAGTGGGCTGGCCAAGCTGCTAAATCCGAATTTCGGAGCTTAATAAATTACAAGGTGGAGAACAACAAAGGAGAGACTGCTGGCGTGAAGAAGGGAAAGGTTGACGCCGTGAGACGGTGTTCGTGACTAATCTCAGTGTGCTCAGCTCCGAACTCCTTGATCCATTACTGTAATGTGTTAAGGACATGGCATCCATGAAAGATGTCAACCAAAAGCTCTTCGACAAGGTAACCCTGAATCTGCATGGCCCAGGTCGCTGATCGTTGATCGCATTCAGCTCAAACCAATCTGTGTACCTTTACTCGGGAAATCCCAACTTGCACCACCAAACATCCCTGTTGTATTGCAGCTCCTTTCTGCCCTCGAGGATACCCTCGGACGGCATCCTGAGCCACTTTCCGCTCATCTCGCATCCTATGTGTTTCTTCCTCTAACCACAATCTTACGCCGGAATCCATCGAACAACATACCCGACCAAGTAATGGAGAAGCTTCTCGGAGTACTTGCGACCTTGTGCTGCTCGTGGTGGTGGACAAGTGAGCTGGAAATATGGAACCAGCTATTCATGCTGTGTAGCTCCATCATCGGTAATCTCGAGGGAAAGGGGAAGAGCAAAGACCGAAGTGATGAGACCAGAGAAGCTGCGGCGCGATGCTTGCTTGCACTTCTCCGTGAACGAACGAACATAGACGTGCCACACGAGGTCCAAGATCGTTCTGCTGGACAACGGCTCGCTCAATTCCAGGCGCATGCGCAGTCACCGCGGTTCTTGCCGGTCATAGGACAGACTGTCGATTTCCT
The DNA here is from genome assembly GCA_038089095.1 of Tylopilus orsonianus. Classification (NCBI taxonomy): domain Eukaryota; kingdom Fungi; phylum Basidiomycota; class Agaricomycetes; order Boletales; family Boletaceae; genus Tylopilus; species Tylopilus orsonianus. The sequence continues at coordinate 48,662 of JBBPKE010000046.1, read as the reverse complement.
CTTGTCGACGGCCAAGTCGCCTCACCGGGCCCTGCAACGACTCTCCCTACAATTATTGGACATCATCCTCGGTATCTATGCACCAACTCGCTTTGTCCCGACAGTTTTACCAGGTGTTGTCAGCGCAATGACACGGATTGCCCTCGGCTCCCAGGAAAGTAAGGGCTGGGCGAATGGGGAAGTGGTTGCTGGGGCCCTTGCCGTCATCCAGACGGTCGTGGTGCTCTCCATCGGAGATGCCATTTGCATTGCAGATGGAGCGATTCGCAGCGTAGTTGATCTCGAAGATCTTGCATATTTCGACGACGCACCAGTAGCGTCCCACCCAACGATGTCGGGGCCTTACCTAGTTACGCGCACCTCTTCCTGGCTAAGGGCTTCTGCCTCCCAGCTGCACATTGCATTGAATTCTCTCACTCCATTAGTCAATCACCCCACACCTTCTGCTCTGACTGCATTAACAAGTGTGGCGAAAGAAATTATTGCCACAACCTCGTTGACTCTCCCGCAATCACGACCTCTCTTGTTATCGTGGCTACTCTCACTATCCAATTCGTCTTATCCTCAGGCTGCCACAGTTGCACATGATTCTATTCTCGACCTTCTTTCGTCTGTTTCGGCGCGCTATTCACTCCTGCAAACCTTGACACAAGTCGCTAAAGACGGTCTCAACTCACTACCCCGCTGGATCGGCTCTCAGGCAGACTCCAAGGTAGAGCACGTCGCTGGACAGGTGGAAGCCATCTGTCGACTCGCTCAGCCCGGTTCTCCAAAAAACCTTGGGCTTTCATCTCTCTCGCTAGGATTAAGTCTTCTCCTCGGTCCTAGCGGAGGCATTGAGCGTTGGGGCTGGACCTTGCTTTCGGTTCTAGAGTTTAGAACTCCGCCCGTCACGGTACACCATGCCCCTGGTGCGCAACTCTTTCTGGAAGGCGATCCCGAGTCAGCAGAGAGGATCACCTTTCCCGAAGTCTTGTTCAAAAACATCGGCTCGAGGTCCACAAGTGACGCTCTTTCCAGGATGCTCACGGCATTAGGACGTGCCAGCGGTGACAGCTGCCTTTATGCGATCGAGTGGTTTACTTGCACCGGGCGGGCTTCCGATTCTCGTACCGCCGTAACGGCTCTCTGGTGTGCATCCCGGTTACTGGAGGGCGTCAGTGGAGTTTGCCTTTATAGCGAGAATCAGTTCTCGCAGCCCGTCACGAAGCACAGCAAACGACTCGAGAGGTTCGCTAGGGGGCTTGCCCGAGACATTGCGGAATTGTGGACTGTCGAACCCGCTGAGACTGCAGCTCCGCCAGCTAACATACCAGACGACTCCTTTCTTCAAACAGAATTTACAAAGGGTTTGTCTGTGATACGAGTCACAGCAGCCGTGGTAGAACCTCATCGCTCGACGCTTCATGACCAGACTCTCCAACCTCTTTTACACAAGATATTTTGTCTTCATCTCCTCGCAATCAGTGCCAGTGTCTTACAAGCCAACTTTACACCGCTCCTTGTACACGTCATATATCCCATCCTTCATTCTGTCGTTTCTCCTATCCCGCATCTCTCCTTCACTGCGCTGGCCACTCTTACCTTTATTGCCAATGCGACCTCTTATGCTTCGCCCGCAAACTTGTTGTTCTCACATTTCGACTACGCGCTCGACGCAGTGTCCCGTCGTCTTAGTCGCCGTTGGCTTGACGTCGACGCCACCAAGGTTCTAGTTGTACTCGTCCGTCTAGTGGGCAGTGACGTCGTCCAGAAGGCAGGGGACGTTGTAGAAGAGTGCTTCGATAGACTCGACGAATATCACGGGTACGAAGTGCTCGTCGAGGGCCTCGTGGAGGTCTTGGGAGAAGTCATCAAGGTCATCGAGAGCGACCAGCCCCACGTCCAAGATGCACCTAAAGAGGATTCTCTCGCATCGCTGAAAGTGCAGAGCCTCGATCCCCTGTTACATTGGGTCTCTCATCGCAATGATCCCCCAGAGGAATATGATGACACCAACTACGGTCCTGCACCTCGCCAAGCCTGGGGTGACCTTAACAAGGGGGAGGGTGAAGAGACGGGAGACGAAGCGGAGCAACAAAATAATCTTGTCGAGGAAGAGCCGCTCACGTCTGCACAGGCTTTGGCCAAACAAATGGTTTCACGGTCGATATACTTTCTGACTCATGGCTCACCTGTCATCCGGGCTCGGATCTTGCTGTTGCTAAAGTCTGCCACGCCCGTGCTGTCCGAGTCCGCACTACTTCCCTCAGTCCATCAAGCCTGGCCATATATCCTGAACCGGTTCAATGACGCTGAGGTTTTTGTTGTCAGCGCAGCAGCAGCGCTGGTCGAGTCCTTGGTTAATCATGTCGGTAGTTTCATGGGGCGGAGGGTCTGGGATGACATCTGGCCCCGGTTTAACACCATCTTGACAAGGCTGGAGACCGCGGATGGTCAGAATGCTCTCGCACGCCGGGGTCGCAGTGCTGTCGGAACCGAATCAGCGTACACCCACTCGCACCGATTGTACCGATCAATCATAAAGACCATGACTGCTGCAGTAACCGGGGTCCATATGAGGGATACCTCAGGGTGGGAGGTTATTCTTCGTTTCCGGCGCTTTCTTCACCGCGAAGCACACGAAGAACTCCAATTATGTGCAAGGGACCTATATACGGCGCTTGCGAAGGGTAACGAAGACGCCGTCTGGCTGGCGCTCATGGCCACATCAGGGCGTCTATCTGGTGACGTTGTTTTTCTTAAAGATACAAGATGGGATATTGATAACAACGCGGCTCTTATCTTGAGAGAATAACGCCATTCACAACTCGAGAGAGCCGAACTCGCCCAGAAGCTCATAGTGTGGGTGGAACATGACGTCGAATTTCTACGCCTGCTTCCCGAAAGAGCTTTGCTGACGCTTCGTCCCTGCCACACTGTAAAAGCCAAAAGCAGGTGATACAAAGTAAACACGTACATTTTATAGCTCAGGTTGTATATGACCGTCTTAACGCCACTTTGTATTATTTTGATCGTGCACTTCAGGCATGGGCATCTGAACATGGCATAATGTTAGAGTTGACACAGCAAGTTGATAACGGCACGTAGACGTATTGCAGTACAATATCGCACTGGTTCCTACTCGATCGCGACCAGCTTCTAGAAGTGCATTCTCTTCTGCATGCAGGCACAGGCAGTCAGCATCGTCATAACAGCCCACAGTTTTATTACACAGTGCACAACCACCTGAGCCCACGGTCAATGAACACAAACAAAAGTCAACCGATTATGCTTGCCGTCATTGCAGTTTTTCAGGCCGCGCGGAGTCCCATTGTACCTGAAGCACGTCCGATCGGTTATGTCGGGCATCACCTCGTTCTTCAAACCCACGAACGACTCACCCTGTGGCGACGATGCGGTTATCACGGACCAAGATAGCACCGACTCTACGTTTCATGCAGTTCGAGCGCTGAGATGCCAGCTCAGCGAGAGTCTGTCAATGGTAACCACACAGTCAATTTCGGTCTGAGTACTCCGAAGAACAATGTTTCATGCCATAAAATATGTATCCCACTTGGGACGCAATCGTTCGGTATTTAACATATCCAGGGAATCCAGGTGAAGATGTAACTCCGATAAGGATTGGAACGTGTTGGTGACGTTGAGCTTCACAAGATGATTCAACCCACGGAGACCAAACAGTGGTTTCTTATCTAAGCCCGAGGAGTTCAAGTCAGTTCCGAAAACGCACTCGTCATCTTGGCGAACAAATTCCTCCAAGGATGGAGAACCTGGCCTAAGGTTGTTTCCAGCATAATTTGAAGACGATCCTACATAACAACATACCCCTGTAATCGATTATAACGTTGCAACAAAGGGGCATCTACATTCACAAGTAAAAAGAACGGCCGCTTGGCAAAAGAGCTGACGACGGGAGCGGAGGTCAGGTCCACGGTCACAAAATTTTTTCGCCAATGTCGGGTTGCATGGTCGAGAAGTTCTTCGGGAGAACCAAACACTATCTGATGGGAATTCTGAGGAAAAACAGATGACACTGGAGATGACATATCGAGAATAGATTGTGTCTCGGAGGTATCTCGAGGCCGACATAAGTCCGGGATTCTAGAGAAATGTACGGCCGATCGATGAGTTGCAGTGGATATGGCGATGTGGGGCTATGCAACACCAACGCAGAGTCAGCAAAAACTGCTCTGTAAGATAGCACGCTGTGAGATAGGTTAGATTTACCTCAACTAGATCCTTCCGAGCGAGGCGTATTGAAGTGAAGCCCTTTGAGACGAGGTAATCCTCGACCGCTGATTTACCGGCACCCCTTGTGCCTACGATGGCGATGAACATTGTGGAGCGGGTGATCGAACAGCAGCTTAAAATTTAACGTGCAGCAAATTTTACCGGATCTAAAAACAGGCCACGGGTCCACGAGAGGTCAAGTCTTACTGAGGCCGAAATTAACTATGTGCTGGAATTCCAAGCAAGCAATGCCCTCCCGAACACCTTATACAACGGAAATAACCTAAACTAGGAACGAAACAAGCCGGATCATCCAGATTGTTTGCTCTCCTACCCAGTAGTTAACGTCACGCGAGATTTCCGACACATCGGCCGAGAGGAGGTTGAAGCTTTCCTCTTAGCGGCAGCTCTTGCTGTCGACCTTTCTTCTCTTGCGCTTCTCATATCCTTTGGAGCGGATGTGCGTAGCTGCTTGACATGTGTAGGCACCAGTTGTTGGGGACCTTGGGCGAAGTGGAACCATGGAGCGCTAACAATGGGAACTAGATCTAGAATGTCTTGGACTGTTTCTGACAAGGGAGATCCGTGCTAGAAGGAATGAGTGACAGAATATCCCGGTAGCAATTATAAGCGCCCACCCGAAATGCAACGACAGCAGCTCTACGAATACCGAGAACCTGGGAGATTGAAAGCTCGGAACCCTTTGGCAATGGGACCAACTTGATCGGCTCCGTTACGTTGCCAGGGGTGTTGCATCTGGCCACCAGGTGTGGTATATGGTCGATTAACATGGAAGGATCAACATCGGCGCAACAGACGAAAACAATCGCTATCGGGGATAGTGTAGAACGTGGTAGCAGTTGGTCGTCTTCAGCCAAAGGGTCCACAGCAATATGTTTTCGCGTAACACGAATCTGAGATTCTAGCGCCCTAGTCACTGCATTGATTCCAATAACGGGATGTGAAGCATTGAGTAGATTAGACGCGTGGTTCTGAGAAGTGTTGGCCGGAATATTGCCATACGTGACCTCCTCGGTGACATCTACATCGAGTTGTTGATCAGAAACCCCCGTTTTCTGTAAGGACTTTCGAGAAGCATGGATGCGCGGAGACATGTTCTCAAGCGCAGCCACAAGACGAGCTAGAAAAACATTCTGAACGTTCAGGGGGGGTGAAGGCCTAGGAGTGGTTGGGGGCACATTTCAATAACATTGGAATGGAGCCCACCAGCTTATCTGGAATGGATTCTGCAATATGCTCCTGAATACGGGCTTCCGGTCCAAAACGGAGCGGGTCTTGGCCCGATTGGAGAGGTGATCATGGCGAGCCGTGTAGCCATAAGGCGAGGACATGATGGTCCGATTCGACAATTTGATGTGGTGCATTTACAGCAAGTCTCGGACCTGAATCCGCGTTTGGCCTAGTACAGAATGTTCAATCAGACGAACGTCAATACATTTGTCGTCGCTGGGACTCCGACCCCGGTAATAGACCGTGTCTTTTCATAGCATTACTCCCAGTGCCGTGTCTAAGTAACTGAAAGTACAGCCCTCATGCCATCATCGCTTCTACAGCAAGTCGAGGCTTCTGCTAAACACCAATATATCCTTTCCCTAGCCCATTCAAAAAGCATCGACTGGTCCACTGAATAGCATTGCCCCACCCCACAGCAACTTCTGTTCGGCGCTTGCAGCTCACCATCCCACCAAGTATGAAGCATACACCGTCTCTACCGCTCACGGATGTGGCTGCCCGCAAGCGGCGCGATCGCGAAAATAATCTGCTCCAATTCCTCGGTGACTACGAAGCCAAGCCTTATGCACCCGCCGTCAGCGTTCAGGCATCCCCTCAAGCCATGCTCACCGAAAGGCAAAAGGGCATCGTGAATTGCGATGCCACAGCTCTCTTGGATTTCATCCGGAAAGGTGTCTATACTTCTACGGAAGTCTTCACAGCAACCGTCACAGTCGCAGTCCGCGCCAACAATGTGACTAATTGTCTGACGGAATCTTGTATCGAGGATGCTTTTGAGAGAGCTGCAGAGCTGGATCGACATCTAAAAGAGACAGGACAAGTCGTCGGACCATTGCATGGTTTACCAGTTTCGATCAAGGATCACATCAAGGTAAAGGGTCTGGACACATCGTCAGGTTACACTGGTAAGTATGTCATCGTTTTGCCACAGAAAATGGTAACTAGCCCGTTGCTCAGCCTGGGCGTACAGGAAAGTAGCCGACCGTGATGCCCTCGTGGTCAAAATTCTACGAGAATCTGGAGCCATCATATACGTTAAAACGCAAAACCCTCAAACCTTGCTTGTAAGCAAACAGCCTTTACAGCAGATCAATTAAGCATTTATTACCTTTCTAGTCACTGGAGACAGACAATAATATTTTTGGGCGGGCTCTCAACCCGTACAACCGAGAATTGACTTGTGGAGGTAGCAGCGGAGGAGAAGGTGCTCTCATCGCTTGCCGTGGAAGCTTCCTAGGGGTTGGCACAGATATCGGCGGAAGTGTTAGGATCCCTGCAGCACACTGTGGCCTGTATGGCTTGAAAGGCTCCGTGGCGCGTTTGCCGCATTCTGGGCTCCTCGGTTCACACGATGGCATGGATGCGATCATAGGCTGTGTGGGGCCACTGGCCAGATCAGCAAGGGACCTCGAACTTTTCTGCAAAGTGATGCTGGATGCTGAGCCATGGCTGTCTGAGCCGCCACTCCTCGAGATGCCTTGGAAGGCGGATGTCGCACGGGGACAAGGTCTGCCCGAAAAGTTAACTATCGCCATCCTTTACGATGACGGGGTCGTGGCTCCGCATCCACCAATCACACAAGCAATTAAGAAATACGAAATGGAATTACGGAAGGCTGGTCATGAAGTTGTATTGTGGGAACCATTGGACCATCAGAAAGGGTGGGAATTGATTGTGAGAACTTCTGTGCTGCAACTTCGATAGGTGTACATACTGATAATGCTGTCCAGGTAAAGCTTTACTTCCTGGATGGCGGTGAGGAATATTGGAAAGTTCTACGTGACGGAGAGGAACCACCAGTTGCTCAGACTCGGTGGATCCTTGACCAAATTCAGCACCGTCATCCCTTCACCGTCGAGGAAATATTCCGGTTGAACGCTGAGCGTGAAACGTTTCGCGCCGAGGCTCTAAAGCACTGGAATGGAATTAGGGGACCCACTGGTCGGGCCGTGGACGCAATCCTGTGCCCCGTGGCACCAACTCTAGCTCCACCCCACGACACCACTTGCTGGTGGGCATATTCGTCGCACTGGAACCTGTTGGACCTGCCAGCTGTTGTCTTCCCTGTTGGCCAGTACTCGGCTTCCCAGTCCCTCTTGTTTGATTCTTTCCCACACCCGCCAAGGAATGGGATTGAGGAGCAAATTGCCAGACAATGGAACCCATCTACATACAATAATGCCCCCATTGGCCTGCAACTCGTCGGGCGTAGACACAATGAAGAACGACTACTTGCTATTTTGAAGGTCATTGAAAGAATTGTTCCTCCCAACCTTCCTGGTAGCTGGATGAAAGAAGTAACTCATGGAATGAACGGAAAGTTGGAACTATGTAGCGGATAGTTTTTGAGGCGGACTATTCATTTGTCGATGAGGGGCACCATTTATGCCAGCCATTTCTGCTGCAGGGCCAATAGCACCTATCATGCTTGTCGCCCTGTGGGATGAGATGGCACCCCAAAATTCGATTGAGAAGTTAGAGTAGGCTATCTCATACTGTATCGCCTCCCAGGCAATTCCAACTTTGAACTTCCTTTTTTGATGATACAGTATGAGATAGTCTGCTCTAATAATCTTGCAACAGGGCCATGGTATTTGATACTCGGTAAGTTACTTGGTAGTACTAATGTTAATCGTGACGCTCTATTTCAGCGCCTTTGGCAAGGCCCGGTACTTCTTTACTTGGACCCACCACGACGTCGACGGGGATAGGACTATGCCACCGAAGGCCCATGCACGCTCTGCGCCGCCCACCACGAGATCCCCGCTGTCGAATATGCCCAATAGGCGCAAATCCATGTGAAGCGCCAGCGACGATCAATGGGCGCGGGGAAGCGCTGGACCAAGCTGCCGAGGTATCGAAAAGGACATGTTTTTGTTGGGGCAGTGGCGATCGAGGGCAGGCTCCAAGACGGAGTTCCGAACACGACTCGTACGTTGCAGAGCGCGGGGATCATGATTTAGGTATTAACAGGAGATCTGCGGGAGACTGCGATCAATATTGGGATCGGTTGTCGGTTGATCGGAGAGAGTATGAATTTGGTGTGTGGAGTTTTTCTGGGATAGATTACTGGTGACGGTGACGGTGATCGTGACAGGTGATCGTGAACGGGGGGACGGCGCACGAGACGGCTTAGTGCGATCAAGAATTAGCGGATTACGGGGGAGCATTGAAGAGGACCTGGCGTTGATCATTGGTGGGTCTACTCTGTTTTATACCAAGTGGGGCTGACGACGTGCAATTACAGATGGCAAGGGGCTAATGTTTGCGCTCGAAAAGGGCGTGTACGGGGGCTCTGCGTCTCTTGTGGCATGGATCCACCTTCCGACATCCAGCGTCCTTAAAAGGCTTCAGTCGTGTCGATTCACAGCAGAATTTTCCTTTCACGTTTCATCAGGAAAGTATTTTCAAGGTGATCCCACACCCAGCATTGACTACCCTTTGCAAAGCGGGATATATTACGTCTTATACCGCATAGTGTTCTTGCCATCTGCTGTAGTGATGGCCCGGAGAACTGGATGGACGTTAATTCCAAGGCGAGACTACCATTCCTCGCTTATTGCGGTTCCACAGGACACATATTACCCATGGCTCTAACGTTTGTTGTTTTCCCTGTTTGTTCTATCAAGGACCAAGTGCTCTCAACCTTAACGATGTTTCGTTATCATGCAGGATGGCTCAAACGTTAATTCAAGTGGTTCCATTAGGTCAAGAATGATGTTCTTTACAGTTGCGTTCCGCATTTTCTGAGCATTTGGTCTAATACCCTCAGTATAAAACGAAGCGGTATGGCTCCTAGTCATCGTCACCCCACCAAGTTCCCCTCTCATGTCTAGTGTTCTCCGTTCTCGAGCCTGCGCATACTATCACGCTTCAGATCTCCCCACTGAATTTTTGGATTCATTAAGGCAGAACGAGCCGACTGCAAATGTTATTCTCCCCTTTGTGAGGAAGGCCTTGGACTTCCCTCGAAACGATGACGGAGACCAGTTGTGGATCATCCTGCGTAACGAATCGGACGGCGACATCGAATTCGCACTTTCATGCACCAAGGGCGTAATGGGAAACTATCCGATATTTATCTTCACTCCCAAATCGCCCGCCCAGCTCGCTCACGAGGAAAGACTTGGCAAGAATACAGCCGACTCTTTGTTACAGCTCGTCCTCTGTCTGCTGGGGGAGGTTACTGAAGGGCCCAAAAGAGTATTCTCCGTCTTTTCTATTGCGAATGTGGCGGAGAAGTTCGCGGAAATATTTGAAGAGCACACGCAGCAGGAGTACGGCATTCGGGCTCACAAATATCCATACTACGACGCAACCTTCACCTTTTGCACTAGAGAGACACTTAATAACCCCTCAGCTTCATTCCCCTCTCTTCCAGAGGCAGGGGACACCCTCATTGCCCTCCGCCGTGCCGACATCTCCCATTTGGAAGGGGTCAAAATCCTCTGTCGGGAGTTCTCCAATGCTTCGGTGAGTGTTATATATATCACATAGTACTTGAGTAATAATGTGTCTTGTGCCCACAGCCGCCTTACATACTTGACGACGAGCGTGCGGAGTTAGAGGCTAAGACACTGATTGACAATCAGCAGGTTTGGGTGCATATGATCAAGGAGGGGGACAAAGACTGGGAGACCGCATGTCTTGTTGCTGCCACCAGAGAGTCAGAGACCGTGACAACAATCACCAAGGTTTTCACGGCGGAGCATTGGAGAGGTCGTGGTTGCGCAGGACGGCTTCTACATCGTGTCTGTAAAGAGTAAGCTTCTGCGACCTCTTTGCCCTCCGTATTTCTGACCCTCTACTAGAATATTGGAGAACAAGACACGAGTTGTTCTTTATGTTGGGAATGGAGACGAGTTAACCTCTGCACGCAGAGTATACCACAGAATAGGCTTCCAAGGCCTAGATGCACAGCACGAACAGAATGTGGAGGGCGTGGAGAGGTGGCTTGAGATTGGCTTCGAAAATACCACTTTGGGCTATTGGTGATTATCCCTTCTCCTAGATTCTCTGTCAATGTTTCTCCCCGGCCCATCAGTTTCTTTGGAGTCTCCGCCTGTCTCTCGTAGAGAGCGTACATTTAGATGAGTGTGTATTTGCGGTACTTGTACATACATAGAAATGGTCTCATACCCCTAAGCCGCGGACAGTGCTTAATGTCAGCTTGTTGTACCCTCCTTTATCCATCTCTCACCGACAGCATTATCTTCGGGGTAAGCGGAAAGGAGCTCAGGACTCAGAAGTAATCTAGCTCTCTCATTCACTTGCACAAATCCTTCAAAATACCGACTCGCCTCCGGGGCATTCTCGAATAGTTGTCGATATGCGTAAGGCTCTAGCGCAGTTGGTCTGATGTTTTCTTCTGCCACATCTAAGCTCAGAAGTCAATGCTAATTCCACGGAATAACGAGAGGACTTGCATCGGATGGATCCGCTTTGGGTGAAGATATGATAGAAGGGCTGATATCGCCCACGAGGGAGTGAATCGACGCCCATCGATGTTATCCACCCTTCGGAAGCCATGCAAGATGGCTGCGAGAACATCAGCCCGATTCCCACCAGTGTCACAAAAGAGAAACTCACCTCCCACCCATATATATATCCTATGTACTCATACTTCACATGTTTGAAAATCATTCCGACAAAGTGTTTAACAGGGGTTGGGAGCTTGGAGCGCAACGTCACAGAAGCCGCCGCCTCGTCTTCGTCTTCATGCGCTGCCTTGCAACTAGCCAAGAGTTGTTCTTGTAAGGGTGGGCTAAGACCTGGAGCAAGGGCGTCGGTTAACACAGAGAGGACATCCAACGGGAAACGGGCAATGTGCTTCATGATATTCACAAGGTATCTCCTGTCGTTCAAGAAAATCAAATTCACAGTGAGCCCTACATAGAATGCGGCATGAAGATCCCCTTCGGGAATATTTTCCATCGATGGAAGGAGCGAGAATGAGGCGAGAATATTCCTCGATGCGCGAACAATCATGGAAGCTGTGCTGGCTGGTCGAACGTAGCGCATAACAGGCAATGGAGCAATGCCCGCATCTGCGAGTAAACGAGGAATGTCCTCTTGAAGTGATAGTATGGCCTTGGTGCGGGATCCGAAGACATCCACAATGATGTCCGGCACTGTGGGCTCAGAAGATGAGACAATAACCAAGACTCTTGCAGGAAAGTCGACAGGGGCTGCCCTCATCCCCAGGCGGCAAGCAAGGCATACAAAAATGTATACCAGCGAAATGGGAATTGTATCTTTGTGGGTGGTAAGGAACCAGTGAGGAAAGCGCGTGTTGAAGCCATTGAACCGAGAGTCTATGCCACTCCTGATTAGCACATGGCGATCAGTTTTGTCTTAAACTCACGTTCTGCAGCACTAAATCCATGGTCCCAAAGGAAGTTGCAAATTGATGATGATATACGGCACAGTGCGGCTTCACTGCGGTTGAACTCGTCTGGAACGATGGAAAGGTTCTTTTCTAAGAGATACAATCTACAGCAGCCACAGAGCTCATCGAGCACAGACGAAACCTTTTCGAAAATACACAATAAGTTTTGGAAGCGGATGCAGTACATCCGCCACTTACCGTCATCGGAGGGTGAGTGAAATAGGACGAGAGACATGCGATCGCTGCTTCTAGGGTGACGGGGTTCTTGTCCTCTTCGTCTTTAATTCCATTCCATGTCTGTACCGCATGATTGCGCGCTATCGCACCCAGTAAGGATCGTGCCCAGAAACGGCGCGGAATGGCGTGACGAGGAGCTTCGCCTTCGCCACTATCTTGTCTTCCACAAAAAGGTTCAGGAACAGGGCATTGAGCTTCAATGTACAACGCATTCCAGACGTCATATGAAAGCGTAGATGTTACCTCTCTTGCTCGCTCCAGTCGACCATCGCGTTCCACGATGATATCGTCCAGGATTTCGATGGCCTGTCGGTCAAGACGAACGCGCTCCATGTAAAGCGACTTCCAATCGTCGCCCAACACCTTTTTTCGCGAAAATTCATTTGTAGGGAGGCAGATTGTGTACCGCGTGTGGTAATGCGGCTCCCAGAGCGTAGCGATCGATGCTGCACTTCGGAGAATCGAATTCGTCTGGAGACACATGGCCAACGTCCTCGGGCCGTCATCTGAACGAGCTGAGGCCGGAAGTTGTCTGAGAATTTGCACATAGACATCGAAGGGTAAGTCTTTCAGGGCCATTGTGATAGCAACGGCGAACACGAGGGGTCTGAGTGGACGTATATGCCTGCTGGTAACCGGCAGAGTGACCCATGGACGATCACACCATTCGAGTGTGGGATTTGGTGCCGGACATGTGCATGATCGGTCAAAAGGCTGGTCGGATCGTCAGCTTTCGCCCGCCGGTGTTCATTTGAAGTCAACTGTATGCCAGGATAGTACTAGGTTTAAGCTTAACCACAAAACGTTCCTCTGACTGTCGCGAAACGGTTGTATTCACAATAACACACTGGACTAAGTGTCGACTGGCACGGATGGGTGTCCAATACCAGTAGGTTGCCCACGTTCCATCCGACTGGCAGTTATCGGACAGGCTGTCTCGGACAAGTTTTCGAGAGCCAAGCAAAGTCGAGGCCACACGAGAGCTGCGATCCTCCTGCATTTCACAACCTTCACGCCAGTAATAGAAGGATCTCGAGACGCCGCGCTCGAGAGTGTTGAGGGCTTTAGGGTTGTGATGCGGCTTGCTAGGGACAGACATTATGAAATTGAGTCAGAAAGACAGATGGAGATTCAAGGCCAGGAGCGACTAGCCGGTGTTCAATTTGACGGAGAATATATGACATCCAATACCCTAGTCACATTTCAGTCATCGCTTAAATCGTGGGCGTTTGTAGTCTGCTGTTTATCAGTTCCCGTCCTCCAAAGCAAAGAGCAACGTAGATTTGTGAGGTAGGTATAGTCTCTCAAGCCACCGTGCTTTACCTGCAGACCATAATGCTATGGGTAAATAAAAGCTTTGTCTACTAAGACAAATGGACGCACTCATCAATGGCACCTTCAGAACATCTGGTCGACAGGGATAGCGCTTCGCATGTTGACCATATTAAGAAGAAATGAGTTTATAGGTGTTGGAACCCCGTATTGTTGCCCAAGGCGAACAAGGTACCCATTTAGGAAAGATATCTCGGTTGGTCTGCCCTTCCTTATGTCAGATAGCGTTGATGAAATGTTTCCTCTGGTCAAGTGGGCGACTCGTCTGACTTCTTGCGCTAATGTGTCGGCTTGGAGATCATGCGGCATTCGACCCAAAGGAGTTTGGTTCCTCTCTGCTTCTGGGGCGAGTGAGTCAAGAAAAACTTGTGTGCCAGCTTCCAGCTGCGCCCGAAAGACAGCGGATGCTTCCGCACAAACATCCTGTAGCACCCGGTTGGATGCCTCATCTTTGAACAAAGTACCATTTCGGCAGCCAAGAATCGCTGTGAGGGGGTTCACCACGGCATTGACGACCAGCTTTTTGCGCATCGTGAGCTGTACGTCTGACATTCGCCTCCATTTGCAGCACAACCCATCAAGCAAGCTAAGGATAGTCACCGCCTCTCGCAAACCGGAATAGTGGTCATAGGATGTTTCATCTTGACGTGCTATATCGTCAAGGCTGAGTTCTCGTTCGTGATGTGGCTTGGAATCTTGAGAAAGTGATGCCTCGAAGTCCCGTCCGCGACTGTCAGGAACAATGCCAAACTCGATTTCGCCGACTCCCGCGTGTACGACATGTAACGGGGACTTGAGCCATGCACCATGAGTATTGGAGGCCAGGATGAAGTGAGGCCTGCTTTCGGGATTACGAAAAAGCTTTTGCACAAGGTCTTCATAAATACCCATCCCATTCTGAAGGAGCACAATGGTGGTTCTAGGTGTTAGACGAGGAAGCATCCGAGAAATAGCATTCGTGGTGTTTTGCGCTTTAGTAGTGACGAACAGTGTTTCGATGGGGTCGGTTCTTAGGCTCTCGAATGATGGCGAATAGCGGTCAACTTTATTCTTGGAGAGGGTGGAATCGAAAGGTATCCCAGTACCAGAATAGTCGCTCTGTTCGAAAACCTCCATGTCATACCCATTGCTGGTCTGCACTATGCCTTGGGTTTCCACAGAGATCGCGCCACCAAGAGAGGCCGCAGTTCGTGCCTGGCTCACCGATTTGTGTATGAGCGTGACAGAATGAATGGGCGGGAGTGCTGTTCTGAGGTGATGGGCAATGAGGGAGCCAATAGGTCCGATTCCCAGGATGTAGAAGCGCATGTTGGTGCTGATGTCTGGTTTATAGCAGAAGCTGGAGATGCAAGACAAAACGCACAGACTGGGTGGTTGTCGTGAACTTGAGCTTGACGTGACAAGTTTGAGGCGTACGTTTCCGTGTTCCTCTCGACTCCCGGTCTATATTCAGATATGTCAAGGTCAAGGTCACAAGGACAGTCTTCCTCGCGAGCCCCACGCCCGGGCCGCCCGCACACTTGATCATAGAAAAGGCTTCTCTGTTCTCTCAGCTCCTCTGGCTCTCCCCACTCTTATCGACATCGGTCATCATCAACACAATGTCCTCCATCACGCTTAAGCGAACCGGGCAAAAGGTATGTGCCTCACTCCTCTGATATGTCGTCCGATGCAGAGTAATATATCGCAGATGCCTGCGGTCGGGTATGTCTCTTTAATCGAACTCATACAGTTATTTCATTGAATGTCTCCTGCACCCATTCAAGATTTGGTCTCTGGAAGGTGAATCTGCTCCCATACACAATGTCGTTTCGGGCTCAACTGCTTGACACAGGTCACCAAATCCAGTTGTGCAGATGCAAGTTTTTATCGTAACGAAAGTACTGCAATGACCTCTGACGTTCCTTCAAGACGGTTTACAATGCCATCAAGACTGGGTACCGTCTTCTCGACGGTGCTTGTGATTACGGGAATGAAAAGGAGGCAGGTGAAGGTGTCCGCAGGGCAATCGCCGATGGTCTCGTGAAGCGTGAAGACCTTTGTGAGTTGCATTTCGCATGCGATCGCCCAAACTGACTGTGCCCCCCAGTCATCACTTCCAAGGCGAGCCGAGTAGTCATTCTTCACTGATATACACATCCGGACTGATGGCGGGACAACAGCTTTGGAACACCTTCCATGCCCGCGACCACGTAAGAAGATTTCTGTTCACGGGATGATACACCTTCTGAGTAAAGTAACAGGTGAAACAACTTACTAAACACCAACTTGCCCTTTGGGGTATTGATTATTTCGATCTCTTCCTGGTCCACTTCCCCATCTCCTTGAAGTATGTTGATCCTAGTCACCGTTACCCTCCTGAGTGGTTTGGTGATGATGGTAAAGTGCACCTTCGTGAGTATCGGCGCTTTTCTTTCTGTACTTAAATCCATGAGGCAAAACAGAAAATACACCCTTGTCGGAGACATGGGGCGCTATGGAAGAACTTGTCGACGAAAAGTTGGCAAAGAACATTGGTTTGAGGTGTGTAATTGGTTCGCCAAAGCCGGCTGACCGCCTCACTGCGATCTAGTAACTGTCAGGGTTCTCTCATCCTAGACGTGCTCCGGTATGCTAGATATGAGCCGCAGGTGCTTCAGGTCGAATTGCATCCCTACTTGACCCAAGAAGCTCTAGTTGGCCTTTGCAAAACCCTCGGGATTGCTGTAACAGCGTATTCCTCCTTTGGCCCTCAGAGCTATCTCGAACTTGGCATGGCCAAGGGCTCGTCTTCTTTGCTTAAACACGATCTTATCGCGCAGATAGCCAAGGCTCACGGCAAGTGTATGGTCTTGTGTCTTTAATTGTTTGGCATGCTGTGGTGACATCATGCCGCACAGCAACCGCCCAGGTCTTGCTGCGATGGGCGACCCAGCGCGGCATCGCAGTCATTCCGAAGAGCAACCATCACGAGAGATTTGTTGAAAATTTGACGTGCGACAGCTTCAACCTCTCGGATGCTGAAATCGCCAACATCAGTGCCTTGAATATGAACTATAGGGTGCGGATGAGTCTCTCGCTCTTGAACTGCACTCTGAGCAGATGCTTCCTGCGTAGCTCAACGACCCCGTGGGTATGGACCCTCGCATGGCTATTTTCGCTTGAAGGGACTTAGGTACAAAGTACTACATGTACATGTGATGGGGAAGCAACGAAAATCGTTAGATGCACAGTCGCAGCGCAGCCGCAGTCGAGGGCCTCGCAACTGCCGGTGTGTTGCGCGGCGCAGCCGTCGGAGTTTGAAACGAACCCATAGATTGAGCTTACGTCGCTTCGTCCTCTCTTCCCGACCCCATCATCCAACCAGTATGACGGTCCTCTTCAAACTATCCAAAGCAAACGGTTTAACTCGCCGCATTACCTTTGCAGCACGGCCAACGTGGCCTGTTCTTTCTGCCAAGATCTCCGCTCTCTATGATATTGCGATCGAGAACGTCGGAGTATCCTACATTGACTCTGACGGCGATAATGTGACTCTCAGTTCGGACGACGAACTCCAGGATTTTTACACATCTATCCTGGCTTACAACAGCGCCATCAAGTTTTCCGTCCATGATCTTAGTAGCCTTCGGACTGCTAGCACAGAACCTCCCTCAGTCTCCAGCATTGTGCCACATCAGCCCCACTTCCGGAATACTTTTGGTGGTCACGAAGTGTTACCGCTCGTTTTTGATTCAGAGGACGAGTGGCAGCGTCTGCCTGGCAATTTGGGTAGCCTTTTCCTCTCCAGGGACGCCCCTGAGAGTCCGCATGCCTTTGTCGAGGTCCTAGAGAGTGACGTCAGCGTCTCAAAGTCAGAAGCGGTTGAATCTGGAGGTAGAGACGCGTCTCGTTCCGACATTACTTTTACCCCAATGGCTTCTCATAACAAGAACAAAGGCAAAGGTCGTGCAGCCACTGTTGAAGACGATGTCTCTTCCGCTGACTCCGTCATCGGTGACGAGGCGCCGGCCAAGCCCCCCGTGCATGTTTTCGACATGAGCTCCGAAGACATGTTTGGGCTTTCCCCCAGATCTGTTGTTCGCCTTCCACGCAGTGGGGCTGCTACTCCTGCCCAGGCGCAAAGTACTCCCGTGATCTCTGAACAGCCGCTCGGAGCCGATGTATCCAGTGCTACTGGAGATCAGAAAGTAGAGGTTATAGATGATGATCCTCCCCTTCCATCCCTGGATCTACCTGCTTCGGATCGTGCTCCTCCCTCTCTTACGCATGATATCGCTACACTCTTGACCACCATTTCCACTGTTATTTCAACCCATCCAGAATTATCTGAACATCTCCGCAATATTATCGTCAACATCACAGACGGTACTTATTGGAACACTCAGCGTGATGCGATTTCGCGCGCTGCAGAGAGTTTCCATAGAACTGCCGTACAGGAGACGAGTAGGAATCTCGAGGAGCTTCACCGTACTACCGAGCAAGAGGCTAGTGCACGAGTTAGAGAAGCGCTTGGTGGGATCTTTGGCACACTTGGCGAGTTCGTTCGAGATGGCGAGGAGGGTACTGATCCGCAGGCACCCGGAAGCACTACTCGTGTTTCCCCTGATGCACAAACACCTAACGTACCAAGACAACCTCCTAGTGGGGTATCGACTCCCCCTGTATTTCCTCACTTGCCACCTCATCCACGCCGTAATCACCACTCGTGGTTCGGTAGGCCACCTTTCGCGCACCCAGGCCGCCCATTTTGGGGTGGATTACCTTGTCCGCCGCCGCCGCCGCCACCCCCGCCACCTCCTTTTCCTCCTCGGGGCTGGCCACGCCCCCCTCCTCGCTTCTGGGGTCGTGACCCCGAATACGAGGAGCCTGCTGTAAACACTCATGACGCAAGGGCTGCAGCGGCTCAAGTTCTTGCAACAGCTACCGAGGCTCGAGTGCGCGCGGCCGAAGAACGTGTTCAAACCACTTCTGCACAGCCACCATCAACATCGGGTACACCCGAAGATCTTCGCGCAGAAGTCGAGATGGCGAAAGCAGACTATAAGGCACGAAAAGAAAGATACCGTCAAGCCAAGGCCATCAGAAGAATGGCAGAGCACAGACGCCGCGACCAAGAATCTACGGCTGAAAGGTTGGTTGAGTACTATATTTTATTTCCTATTCACTTACCTTTGCCCGGTCACAGTCTCTCCCGACAGACTTCCGATAACCCGACACAAGCTGTACCAGACAATAAAGGGCCTTCTGTTGAACCCACTCCGACTTCGGAACCCCAGATGCTTGAGCCCATCGCAGCTGCCCCGGATGTCCACATTGTCAGTAATGCGCGCGGACCTTACCCCCAGCTCGAGATGTTTAGCGTCCCCAGGCGTAGTCATATCATGAGCCATATGCACCGTGGGCACATCCATGAAGGCAGAGAGTCCCGTCCGTTTAACCGGATCATAAGGAAGCTGTCAGATGTACGTATTGCGTGAGACTTTTACTCGTAACTGATGTTGTTACAGATGGGCTTTACAGAAGGTGCTTACCCCAATCTGAATGGCAAGGTGATGGACCAATTATTCTCCCACCCACCCGTTTCCAAAGATGCTGAAGATGATATTGTCACCAACTTGATTGAAGAGCTAGTTTCTAGCGGTGGCAGTGCGCCTGCAGGTGGATCCGGAGGTATCCCGGGAGCCTGGCATTAAGGTGCTAATATTTCTTACTACATACTGTTCTTGCTATCTGTACGTTATGATGCGTTTGCTACGTTTGCTGCCTGTATTTGTTGTACCTCGATGGAAATGTGTATGTTGACACCGGGAAGAGGATGAGTGAACGTGTCATCATTACAGTTGTTTGCAAAGCGATGAAAATGCGACTCAAATCGCACCTTGCGCTAGGTGTGTGGCCGGTATGACTAGAGCCAAAGAGTCATTTAACAGGTTGTTTTCCTCTGCTATGGAATCGTCATCACCAACACAGAGTCCAGATAGTAGCTTGAAAAGGGCTGAGAGGTGTGATAGGGGCCGGTGTGCGCCCAAATGGATTCGGTGTCCCACTTCCAGCAGCTAGAAATGCGTTTCCACCGTCGCTTTGTAAACAACTGTAAAAAATTGTCAATTGACGCACCAAATTATTTTCAAAAGTTAGCGGTGTACTCTACAATCTGGAAAGGAATTATATCAATGCTGCGTCTCCATTATGAAGGGAGATGTCCATCTGCCTCGGTTTGTCGTCGGTGTTGGCAACCCTGCTTTGTTGTAAAAGTGGGACAACGCAAGCGCGCCTGTAACGTCGGACCTCAACAAAGCAAGTCACCCCCATGTCTGGCTCATGCAAGGGAGACCACCATTCCACCAAAAAACATCAGCGGCAAACCTGACATGGAGATTGCAAAGCGGAAGAATTGAAATGAAGCTCCGCACTTTAACCCAAGGCCATTATTGCTTCTCCACCGAATTCAAACACCAGCAATCAAGCTTTCAAGGAGATGATTCTCAGGAAAGATATTATTCGATTACTGAGGTAGACTTTATCATGTTCGATGGAAATTTGTGGTAGATCATGAGACATCCAAGATTCTGTTTGAGATGGATTCAGAATCCATCTCATAAACAGAATCTTGAAAGTCTCACATCACTGTCAAACAATTATCGGAATTTTTCCGCTTGCACGCTATCAGTACTCTATCAGTATCCGTGTGGCACAACCTTTACCTCTGCCTGCACTCTAAACCCATACTTACGAATTTATTTCTGTTAGCCTGGGGCCGCAACAGCAGGATTCTCTTGGCTCGGTATATGAATTGGTAGGGGTCAAGTGGTTTCGTCCTCTGCAATGTAAAGACCTGTACATGAACCTGCCTGACCAAAATGCTTTACCAGAGGCTGACGAACGCACTGGACAACGCACCTTTGCAAACATTTTGGCAGCCCCCCGGACTTCGGTATCGTGATCACATCTTCCTTCGTCATCGTGCTCATTTTAGGTCTACTCCGCATCTTCCGGGTCACTTTCAGCTATTGCTACTTTCCGGATCAGCCCACAGTGCGCTTTCCATGCCGATCGTCGTATCATTTTTGCGGAAACGGCCTTCCCTACCCCTCGACCCGCACCGACATTCGGTTGTTTTCGCTCAACCGAGCGCAATATTCCCTAGGCTGGAGTTATCTTGTGGGCTTTCAGAATCGAGCTACGCGCGACGAAGACGCGCTCCAGCTGTTCCACGCGGCACATGCCACTAATGTCTTTGAAGAAAGGACGGCCATGTGATTTGTTGTTCAAGGACGTGTTGACTGTGGGACACTCTTTAGGGCACCACAACATCAAGTAGGTGCATACCTCTGAGTTTGTGTTGGAAAACATGGATGGGCAGGTATTTCTTTGATCGCTATATGGGTTTCCCAGCCAACAAATAAAGAACTTACTTGATTTATGGGACCCACAAGGACAAACAAGCACGCTTTGGCAGTGAAGTGTGTGCCACATATCGATCAAAAATGACCTTTGTGGGCCTCGCCCTTTATAAAACAGGCCAGCCCACTGCACCACCCAACTAATTCTTATCCACCCACGTCTACAGAAGTGTGTCGCCTTCATACCTTCCCTGTTCACCAATTCCTAATCATGTACAGCGCTAACACATGTCCAACCAAACTCCCGCGCGGTCCACTACCCCCCCTCCGCATCAGCTCTCCCCAACTCCCGGATCGAAGGCGTACGGGAATATTCAGCGAAAAATTGCGAAAGATACCCTCGCATCCCTTCCAGAACCCACCGGGGCGAAAGATCATTTGGGAATAGCGGAGCTCATGCAGAGATGGACCCAGGAAATAGCGTGGGGCCAAGCTCAGATTGCAGCACTCGGTTCCCGAGTTGATCCCCTAGTCCTCCGGAGGACTCTTCAGCTTCAGTTCAATCGAACGCTCCTGTACTTCCGTCTTTTCCGCTTCATGGACCTTCCACCAGAAATCATCTCCAACATCTTTCACTTGATCGTGTGGTCTGCGGGCCAACCCTTGGAAGGCGTAAGGCAACGGTTGTATCTCACGTGGGTTTGCAGAGCATGGCGTCGCTCAATGATCGAGGATCCAGTTATCTGGAATGCTATTTGGTTTCATGACGCTCCCCCTTACGAGAGATCATGGGAGTGGTTCGAACGAGCGGGGTCCGCTCGCTTGGACATTCGACTCAACGAAGTCGACCCCAAGATGACAAAAGTACAAGGTTCTCCAAAGTTCACCGCCCAGGAAATGTCAGACATACTCGACAGACTCTTTGTTAAGCTCCCCCAGATTCGTATGCTTGTTATTGTCGTCGCTTCCTGGCCTCCTGCCTTGACCGTTCTTCATAAACTTCAAGCTGCTGGAAATGCGGGTGTTCCCATCAACATCGAACGCCTCGAGATTCACCGTTCTGGCATTCCTTATGTTTGGATCGGGCCTGGGTTTGATACTCAGGGCCATCGTGATCCTACCGTCTTGTTTGGTGGTCAGACCCATCACCTACGGCATCTCAGCTTATCGGGTATCCACATTGACTTCGACAACACACCTCTGTCCCATCTGACGACGCTCGATCTTCGGCACATAGCGATGGACTCTTCTCCTACTCTCCTGCGTTTTAAAGAAATTCTTCGGAATTGTCCCAATCTAAACAAGCTCACGCTGGATGGGTGTGGTCCTCGGGAAGAGATGGAGTGGGTTGACCACGCCCCCGTCGAGCTCCCAAATCTAAAGGCACTCAGTCTTGGTTCCTTCAATCTTAAATACGCCCGCTTTATCATTTCACAAGTGCATGCCCCCCGCGTTCTTGACTTGACCTTGATGCATCTGACTGGCGGAAACTATATACCCCTGATCGCAATGTTGACACGGAGATTTACCCAAGTGCGGATATTGTCACTGTACAACGTCGAGCTGGAGATGGACGCAGTAGGAAAGTGGACGTTTGTCCGATGGCTAGATTCAATGCCCGAGATCGCGTATGCACGTATGGCCCGATTAAAACCAGAGATCCTCAATTCGTTTGCGGAGAACCCTGAGAATTATCGCGAGCCCTCGGAGCGCGAAACAGCTACGTCACACGTTCTGTGTCCACAATTTCATTGTATGGAAGTCCAGACCTTTCCCCCTCCGATAATCGCAGAGTTTTGCCGCTTGAGAAAGGGTGTAGGGGTACCGATGAAGAAGCTGTATTTGAATACTCCCTGGGCGGAGAGTTTGGCGCACGAGCATCTCAAGCTACTGCAGCAGGAGGCAACGCTCTACATCGCACCTGTAGGGGTGAACACGCAAGAAGAGAACCAGTTGTTAGGGGTAGCGTGAGACGCATGGCGGAAAACATATGCAGACGCATATCTAGTTCAGAAACGGTATAATCTGGGTATTCATATTATCTACTATAGGCATCGCACGGCGAGTCGTACATGACTTGGGTGCACGAGACCAGGTTTGAGAGTCACATGATCGTGACGCGCATGTTTGCACGGTTGTTTGTGATCGGCAGGTATGTACGTCCAGCGTGATCCACATGTTCTGCCCACAACATATGTCCTAGGCGACGATACAATGGCTACCCCTCCATTCCTGCTGGTTTCGGATACACTCGACCCGTCCGACTCTTATGTTCCATATGTCAGGCGGCGTAACACCCCTGCCCAGCTATTCGCCCTCCAGAAACTGTTCGAGACGACTCCGCATCCGACCCGCTCTCAACGCCAAGCGCTTGCAGATGAAATCGGCATGTACGTCGTTCATCCCTACCTTGAGTTTTCCCGACTCAAGCCGATCTTCCAGGGAGCTCAAGTCTGTCACCAACTGGTTCCAGAACAAACGGCAATCCTCTAGGAAAAAGTCCCTCTCTTTCAACGAAAACAGCCCCCCCAAGATGCGCTCGTCGCACAGTCCTACGCGTCACCGACATCGGCGTTCAAAAACCCCACTTGATCGTTCCAAAATCTCGCTCGATCACATCGCGGCGCTCTCTGAGCGTCCAAGCTTGACTTCGCAGTGCTTGCTGCTCACCCCACGCAAGAGCAATGTTGGACAGAAAAATCCATCCAGTCCTTCGGAGCTCTGGAATCACATGTTGTCATCCCCAGCCGTTCCTCCAACTTCCCCTGACACCGAGGAGGCTCGCTTGGCTGTTCTATCATCACGATCAAAGACATGTTTTCCTTTGGATTGGGCATGCCTCAAAGCAAGACAGCGGAAATGGGTTGATGAGGATGCTGACAAGTTGTCGTCGCTTCCGGTGTCGAGACACTGCCGAGAAGATGATGAACACGGAGCACAGCCGGGTGTTATCAATTTTGACCTTGGTGCCACCGCTCTTCCGCACAGCGATGCCTCGAGGTTGAACGAGAGTAGTGCTTTGTTTTCTCGTCTAAATTTGACACGACAGTCTGAAGACGTGGAGGCGGCCATCACACTTTTGGGTTTCAAGACGTGCTCGTGATTACTTTCAGTCTTATTATTGGAGAACCACACTGTCGGAAGTTCTAATTATTCGTCATTATTCGATGCCATTTGTTGTTTGTTGTTCCAGCCTAGCACGCGCCGCTTTGTTGGCCGCATATTGTGGCTGCACTGTTGTGAGTAGTTGAAAAATGTCATGTGATTTACGCGTCATATATCAAGACATGTTAGCCGCCGCTCCAGGGCCCCTAACTTTGCTCGTCCCACAACGAGAACATCCACAGCCTACCCCACACTCCTTTACGCACTTGAACAGATGCCCACTGCGACCAGGCGCACTCGTCGTACCTCCGCCGCCGCCCAGCCGTCAATTGGCAAGGAGAACCTGGCGGGCCCCGACGGCCCCTCTCAAAGCGAGACCACCGTGACAGCCATGACGTCGAGCAAAAAGGCTCGCCATCGCGTATCGACCACAGAGCTCGCTCGACTCGAGGAAGTGTTTGGACAAGAAACCCATCCCTCCCGACAACAAAAAAAGGAGCTCGCAACCGAGTTGGGAATGTAAGTCATTCCGCCCTCGGTGTCCTGCAGCACGCTTCGCTAAGCACAAATACACCGCCTGGTCGTCTACAGGGACTACAAGACCATCACGATCTGGTTTCAGAACAAACGGCAGACGACAAAGCGGGGTCAGCCCCCGGCCAAATACCTCGGACAAACCACCCGGATGGATTCGTGTCTACGAAGCGTGTCTTCGCCATCACACAATGCCACGCTAGAGGTGTTCGAGCTCGAGGCCGATCCGACAATGAGCGCACCGGAAGGCAAGGCAACGACGGTAGAGCCGAATGGAATCGCGCCTAAAGCGATCATCAAGATTAAACCACTGATCAAATCGCTGAACACGTTGATGTCGAGGTCAAGAGAAAATTCCGACGGTAGGGAAGTCGAGGAAGAGACTCCAAACGTCAAGGCTGATCCACTCTGGTCTCGGAGTATGCCTGAAAGCGCAATTGCCTCGGCCGAGTTGAACGAGCACGACCACATGCCAGGCCAAGAAGAGGCCAGGGAAATATCCATCAGGTGGAAGAGACTACGAACACTGGAATGGGCCTGTGAACGACAAGCCAAGCGTCGCAAGCTGTCCAAGGAAGGGTTCATTCGACTCGGATCTGAGGAGGCCGAGAATGATGATTCAGACGACCTGCACATGAATTCGGCATTATCGTTACTCTCCCTCGCATCTTCGACACAAGTGGAGCTCCCGATCGACGTGATGAAAGGCGCTTCACTACTCCTTAGCTTCAAGCATTCCTGGCGTAGAAAGTAGCAGGTACGATCTAAGGCTACATCTAGACGACGCACCATTTTCTACATACCATCTCGTTCAAGCTCAAGTAGAAAAGGGCTAGGCTACACTTCCGATGGGACACGAGTCTGATTTGTTGCATTGCGATAAGATGCTAGCAGAGGATGCAATGATGTAAAGATATGGAATGCTCGACGATATTCTTATCCCAATCCCATTGTTATATGCTTGTGATTGAAAGCGTTTTCAACCGAGGGACGCCCTACTGCGTTTTCTACCACTTTGGATGGTTGTGGATCGATCCGGTGGAAGGGTTTGAATGTCCGAGCGGACGGGACTTTTTGTAGGAACATGTGGAGCGGGTTTGGGGAACTTCGGAAGTGACCCATTCACTGCCTTTGGTGGGGCGGCGGTTCTTTCGGACCGGTAAGCGTAGTCTGGGGCACCTGCGACGCGAATGAGGAATATAGCATTCAACAACGGTCATTGAATAGATATACCTGCTATTTCTTTGAATAATGGGGCAAATACGCCGAGAACTGCTTCGTTCGATACCACTGATGGACCGGCGTAGCCAGTGTCTTGAACAGTATCAACTAGCATGTCGTCCTTGGCTTCGGCGGCTCCCTCCTCCGTTTCCGCCGTACGGATCTCATCATCTGTTGTCCGAAGTCTCAAGAACGAATCAATCAGAGGCCCGAAGAACGTTTCTATAGGCGGCATAAGATGCGAAGGTGCATCGAAGAAGTTTGTGGTGTCACTACTTCTCCAAGGTACCGTAACACCACTGTCTGACCCCAGATCCGTCGCCGCTTCCCGAGTCTGTTCACTCGAACTCGGCGTGGCGGAAACACCAAACATTTCTTCAAACATAGACCTTTGTGGCGCGGCTGTGCGTTTTTCAAGTGCCTTGGCGGATGCACCGGGGTCTTCGGGGAGAACGAGGTCATCATCACCCATGACTACGAGGCCATATTTGTGCGTCACAGCCACTAGTGAGAAATCGTTGGAAAGTAGGAATGATCGTTGGTGAAACCAGGTGATGTTGAGGATACCGAATGGAAGGGTGTACTGCATTAGTGGAGTGGGAGAGGTGGCGTGGAACAGTGTGATTGATGACGATGTCGAGTCTAGGACCGTGGAATGAATGGTGAAGAAGGTATTATGATGAGGATGCGACACGAGTGTGTTGTGGCGATATCGATTTTTCAGGTGCCATATTACTGACCGAGATGTGTCAATGTCATGCAGCTGCAACTCGAGAAACAAATGCACCTAACCGGGAAAGTACGTCCCAAACGACCAAATCTACCCCCCCTATGATAGCTAAGAACCGCCCACTCTCGCCGATGAAGTGGGCTTCAGCAGGTTGCCGGCATTCTTGGATAACGAACGATTGATGAACAACATTGGTATTAGGTTCGTAGATGACGACGGAGTTGCCAATGGGAACGGCCAGGAGAGAACCGTCGTGCGACCACGATGTGTGTCTAGGGATATCCGACCTGAGACTAAAACTCGATCTCGACGTCCACGAAACTACGGTTGCGTATAGTATCATTCATAGTCTCGGGGGCTCGATGGGGCAGCTTACCTTCTTCGCACCCTTTCTTATTCTTGGCCCTTCGTATTCGCCACGCCTTTACGTTTCCATCCTCTCCAGTGGTCACAACCTGCACATCCTCCACGCCCGGGCGAAACGACAGCGACGTAACTTTTGCCAACCCGTGTGGTCGATCAATTCTCGTGTTCAATATCCAAAAAGCCGTTTTTTTATCCCAGTACCAGAATTTGAGGTATGTTTCACCACGGAAGGAGTCATCGCCCTCACGTCTGTCGATCGTAGCCATCCATTCGCCAGCGGGAGAAATAGCTGCTCGCTCAACACGGGCTGAATTGAGAAATTTCTCCTCGCGTCTAGAAACGCGGTTTGAAGGCGAAACTTCGAGTTCGGCTACAAGGGAAAATGTCGAAGGCGAATAGGTTTGAAGAGAGGAAGGGTGTGACGAGGGAAGGATTAGAGTTTGCGAGGGCTGGTGGAATGCGAGGGGTGTGGAAGATGGGGATGGCCGGGAATTCGACACCAAGGGATCTATAGCACAATGAGACGTCATATCTCGGATAGACTGATGTGGGTGTACCTAATCTTATTCGAGCGAAAACGCGGGAAAGCTTGAGCGTAGATGAACTGACAAATGCATAGCTGGCATCCGCGAGACCCAAAAGGTACTCTTCCTCCGCCACTCTCAGCGGGGAGACAACAATATTTTTTATCGGCGAGCCGACTCGAGGGACAAATTCCCGTTTGCCGGAGTGCAGCTGCCATATGACTATGACAGACTCTTCACCACCACTCAGCAGGTATGCACCATTGGTGGTGAAAGCAACCGAAGACACCGCATGTGCGTGCCAATGCAGCATCGACGTCTGAGATTTCTTTTCTACATCCACCACCTTGACAAGTTTGGGATCTAGACAATACCATAATCGAACGACGCCTTTGATGTCACCGGTCGCAAAGTAATCCTCGAACGGGTGAACAGCAAGACATGTAAGAGGCTCCGGTGATACGAATTTGGTGAATCCGGACTTGAGGTTTGAGAGTTGCGCAACGTACGCCTTGTGGCCGGCGACAGCAATCAACCGTTCGCCACTGGCAGATATAGCAAGGCCAGTCGTCGCTCTTGTTATCCCAATTGGCACGACTTGAGATGATTTTTGAGCCCTCTCAAGGCTACTCGTGCCTTGCGTCTTGAGTGAAACTCGGAGCACGATGCAGCTCTCGTTCTGGGAAAAGTTGGTGTGATCGGATCGTGGGGGGGCTTGCACTAAGTAATACACATGACTGTCGTTCCAAGGACCCTCAATAGAACTCACGTGCGCTCTTCTTGTTCTTGACTGCAGCCACGAAAACATGATCCTTAATTTTCTCATGGGTGCACACGTGATGTATGGGCTGTTCGAGGTCAATCGTTCGCAACAGTACTCCTTCAAGAAAATCCCAAATCTTGAGCGTCCCGTCTAGCGATGCAGTGATCAGCTGGAACGCGTTTTGAGGGTTTAGCACTGCGGAGGTGATGACGTCCGCGTGGCCTTCATCTTGCGATCCTGGTAGTGTGGATATGACCCTCCCCGAGATCGTCGAATGAATTTGGATGGCAGAGCCTACAACGGAGAAGAAATGACTGGAGATTCCGGGTCGGGCATGGCTCGGGATCGTACAAGGGAGAGACGCACCTGCCGTCTGTGGTGAACACGGGAGGGTGTGCGCTCGAGTTGGGATCGGTGAGCGGGGACCAGCGCCATCGTCGTGGCTGTGGGTGGGCGGACTCGCCTGTGGTCATCGCTGGTCCGTGCACGACGTTGTGGGCCGCATGTGCTGCTGCAGCGCTGGCCGCGTTCTCCTTTGTTTTGCGCGCTGGCATATGGTCAAACCTTGTCCCAACGAAAAATGCATCAGCCACTCCTCGGCATTCACCGGTCCAAATCAAGAAATGTTTTTCTTTTTCCTACGATCTCTTGACCCGAGAACATATCGTATCGATATGCTCTTCTCCATATGCAAGAACCGAAGCCACTCGGTTCTTGCCTACAGAGAAGGGCTTCTGCTTACATCTCTTCCAAGCAAGCGGGGCATGCGAAAATACATAAGGAATAAATGCATTGCTACAGTCCAAAAGCCATCAAGCACATCGTGGGGAGGTATCATGTCATCAAGGTATGTTGTCCTGCAAAAGGACTCGCAATAAGTGGTACAGATGTCCGGTGGGCAGTACAAAGAATGAAGATGGGAGTCAGGTCAGCAGCTTTTGGTGCCCACAAACGTGCGGACCGAGCGACTGTATGTTTGCAGGTCGTCGGCGCTAGCGAATTGTCTCGCCTCAAGCATGGCATGATGTAACCGCTCCTCCTCCACGAGCTCAGCTTTTGAAAGTGGCTCACGTGGAGGTACCGGCCAGCCCAAGTCAGCCAACGAACACCAGAATGATACCCGCGCTTGCATGTCCCTGCGGTTCTCTCAGCACCCACAAGGACGAGTAGAGAATCCCGGACTCACCGCCTGTATCGTTCAAGCAGCTCTTCAAACCTGGCTCTGCTCTCCGATTCATTCAGCTCAAGATCACCCTCCCACCCCAATTCTGTCAGTTCACTAGGCCGATTTCTCATCCTGTCTGCAAGCTCTTCCCACATCGATTCTTGACAAGCAAGCACACTTTCATAGCTCCAGTACAGCTGCATCGCAAGGGAACTCTCGTTCAGCTTGTCAATCTCCTCCAGCGGCATAAGGAAACAGGAGTTAGGACCGTATCCCGTAGTACTTTCAGCAGACGACGCGTCGACAAAGTAGATTGGCAGCTTTGTCGCCTGCGCTGTTTGGGGCGAACTAGGGGAGGGAGAGTCACCAGAGTTACTCGTCAGCTGTGTGTTCTCGTCCGAAATAGAGTAGTTCCGGTCAAACAGGGAGGACTTCTCCGTTGATCGGCTAGTTCGTCTCGAATCTGTGGAAGACAACGAAACGGAGCACGGTTGAGTGATCGGGATATCAGATGAAACCGTTGGTTGGGAAGCTGCTTCAGATTTGTCCCCGTCCGCGTTCATTAACAGTGCGCTAGCCGGCAAGGGTTGCGGGAGAGCTTGCAAGGGCGGTATCGCGGGCATACGGAAGTGTACGATGGGTCCAGAAATTACATGTCGAAAGGTGGACGTAAAATGAATGGGAAGCACCGCTTGTGTCTGATCAATACATCAGCCACAGAAAAATAAAACAGATACCCACAGGTGGGCCGTAAGTTAATAAACCGGTTCTCGAACACACCGTAATACAAGCTCTCGAGTAGCACATGGTCATGAGGTAATGGTCTCGAGTCTGCCGCTGAAGGCGGTGGCGTTTCCTCTCGGTGATGGAAACTGCTGGGATGGTGAATGGAATCGGATCGCCTGTTTCGAACGTGGAGGGGCGCTGTGAACCAACTTGGAAGGATAGGGAATATAATATCTAGTGAGATAGTTGTTAGGCATCACTAAGGACGAGGGCCAATCATACCATGCTCGATCACCTCTACGACTCCACCTGTACTCAAGACGCGATTGATTTCCTTTTAGTCGGTGAGGCGCATGAGCATCTACGACCTTGGTAGTACAACGTGACTTACTTCGAGTAGTACACCCCACTACAGACGGCAACAACGCATAAAAAGAAGTCACGTAAGGCGCTCCCCAACGCAAATGATGAGTATGGTGTTCCATGACTCACTTTGTTCTCGGGTATGCCTCTGCCTAAATTATTCATACGAACATAATCGAATTCGTCATCGTCAAACGGTAATTTCGTCGTCAAGCTAAGATATCGTGGGAGGAGGGTTATCCTCTGATGGGTTCCATGAGTCGACCGGAAGGATACTCACAAATTGCCGTGCAACCAAGTTACACGGCTGGCGATCTCTGGTTCTAATAGTGACAGGGGCACTTGTACATCGACAAGATCGAATCCAACCTGAAGATAGCGCGTGAAAATGCAGAAGCATTCCTCGGCTAAATCGTACGTACGAAGTGGCAATCTTGCCATTCCTTGGCAGCCTCGAGAACCCATGTCCCGCCCTAGAAAGAGATGTCAACGCTCGGCGGCACGCGGGGCAGAGCGACAGGGGAAGGGTTGGCTCGAGTGGGAACAAAAGACGTACGCCACACCCCAGATCTAGCGCGCGGTTCGGTAGGCCGTTCGTGAATGGCGCAAGTGAGACTGATTTTGCTACACGTATGAGGAAGCTGAGGTCCATAGCCTCACTGCAAAGCACCATGTTATTGAGACGCTGCCCGGAAGTAGCAGGCGCACTCACAGCTCCAGAACCTGTCTGTCGTAACTCAATGGATATGGGGCCTTCTCTGGGTCGAACGAGTGGTGTCTGTGACCATGTTTGTTCAAGAAATCCTTGTTCCTTGGGAGAACTCGGCGGCCGCTGGCGACGAAATCGAGGGTGCGTGGGGGTGCTGAGAGGGGCATGTTGGCGATTGGCGGGGATGCTAGGGATGATACACTCATGAGTTGAACACGAGAGCGGCGTGGGATGGTGGTCGAAGCGATGGGATGCTAACGGGGCGTGGAAAGGTGAGTTGGACAGTGTCAATATGATGGGTCCGATGAGTACACTGTCTCAGATGATGCACTGCAATCGATATCATTAACTGCCCCTGGTGCTACTTGAAATATATCACATCGCTACTAATACCCCAAATTCGACCGAAACATGCCAAGCACCAATCCTCGCGATTTCAGCAGCCTCGTCCAAAAGTCTCCGAGCGTGAACCCGCCAAAAAATGGGAAATAACACATGCCGCCGTTCTGTCAGCCACGCGTGTGCGTGTTATTAATACATATCACAATGAAGCAGGCTATGTCCGCTTACCCTCCCATTTGAGATGGCGATCAACTCGGCACTGCCCCCATAGTTGGCTAGTGTATCCTTTTTGCCCGCAAGCACGCTCAACACATTCCGAACAACTACACCACTATGAGAAGTAACCTTGAAGGCCTGTTTCTGCTCGGGCCATTCAATGACATCACCCGCAGCAAAGATGCGTGGGTAGTCTACGAGTTGGAGGGTGGGCTTGACTTTCACGAAGCCAGACACTGAGAGCGTTGACGAGCCCAACGAGCCAACAAACTCTGTGTTTGGGGAAGGACCACGAGCTGAAATCTGTATTGATGCGGTGGTTCAGCCCAGCACCAAGCGGAAGCATCAGGAAGGTGCGTACAACAAGATCAGCATCAGGTATAGCTGTGCCCTTGCGAGTAACGAGGCCTATGCTGCCCTCCTCGGGTATGGTATCCACGTATTCGTTGAAAATCAGTTCGACGCCACGTGCTTGCAGGCGGGTTGCGAGACCCTGCCGAAGAGTAGCTGGATATGTACTATTGAGAAGCTGGCGATCGCCCTGAACGATGGTCACTCTTTTGTCCTATGACACAGTTCAGAACATCGGAACGTGGGAGAGAGGGCTACTTGCAGGATATTCGTCTTTGAGCTCCCCAGCCAGTTCTGTCGACAAGGGTGAGCAAGGAGCAACGCTAGATGAAGTGGCCGACCAACCGATACCGACTGCGCCACCGCCAACGATGACGACATGCTTGGCTTTGGCAAACTTGGCGCGCCAGGCGTGGACATGGGGTAACACGTCGCTTGGGTTGGCAGGGAAGTCTACAGGCCCCTTCCACTT
Organism: Tylopilus orsonianus; assembly: GCA_038089095.1. Classification (NCBI taxonomy): domain Eukaryota; kingdom Fungi; phylum Basidiomycota; class Agaricomycetes; order Boletales; family Boletaceae; genus Tylopilus; species Tylopilus orsonianus. The sequence goes on along the minus strand of JBBPKE010000046.1, from coordinate 16,306 downwards.
GGATCCTGGGGCAATGACGAGGACTTCGTACGGGATGCGCTCCCCGCTCTCCAGCACGACGTGCCCGCCTGCCTGTGCATCGGTGGGTTCGATCGACCTGACGGTGCCAAGCCTCGTCTCGCCCTTGCCCTGCTTGAAGAGCCTGTCGAGGGGAACAAGCGCGGTCTGTTCGAGGTTGCCCGCTTCGCTGACGACCAGACGGTGAGAGGCAGGGAGGAAAATTGCATATGGGCGTGGGGTGACAAGCACAAGATTATACTTGAACGAGTCGAGCTTGGCGGAGAGCCCGGTGGCGACGGCAATCCCGGCGAAGCCAGCACCGACGACGACAACGTTCTTCTTTGGGGACATTTCACTTGAACGTTGAGCCATGGTGCGGCAACGCTTTTAAACAGCGCTACTGACGGGCGAGTGTCAGCGGGTCATCCGAGTCAGCTTGACTGGTCGTCGGGATATCCTCCGTGGCGACTAAGTAGCCCGGCTTTCAGATCCCAGCGTGTGCCAGGCACCGCGCGTCTACCTGATATGTAGCCCGACAAGAATGTTCTTGAAGATGCCCAGGCATTGGCGAGACCCTCGTGCGAGGACGAGCTTGCGAAAGGATACATCGATGTTTGAGGGCGGCTGTAGCTGGCAGGCCGCAGAAAAGTTTTCGTGTTACTCGCTTCCCGTCCCCTCTGCAAACCCCGAGAAGCGCTGCTAGGTGGCCACGGGTTGAGACATGGTAGCCGGAGCGCTGACTCCCATCCCCGATCACCCCGGCCGGAGGTCAAACCAGAAAACGTCTTTGTAAGGCCCTACCGGACCATACACATCGGACCAATCCTTCACACCTTTCCTCCGATTCGTCCCGACGCCTTCGGTCATCCGCTATACCAGACGTATATGCAGTGGACCGCTAGAGTACGGAACAAGTCCCCTCACTCTTCTACGTTTTGTTTGTCTGATCCGTCCAGTGTTCCGGTTACAATTTTACAACAATTTCCAACTTCCTCATGTAGACACGTCTGAGTACTTCGCCCTGGTACTGCGAACTGGCTAAAATCACGGTACTAACCTCGAAAACCCCATGGCGCACTGCTGCTGTCGATGTTTGTGTCCCAAACCTTGTCGTTCGACTCTGAGGGTTTTATGGGACCGTCACGGTCTATCTGAGACCCGGGGCTGTCTGTCAAAGGCACGGTGTTACGTCCATATGCTAAGCAAAGAAGAAAACGTCTAAGATGTAAATATCCATGAGGAGCGGATCGATTATTTTTGCCCAACACCTAGATCATGTACTACAAGTAGCCCATTGAATTGTCTACTGTCTCAGTGACAATTTGCTCACAATATTCACTTACTCTTGGGCATTATACTCAGATCGGACCTGCTCTTGTACTGCATCATCGCTATCTGGTATACATCTTACATAACAGTAAGTACTATCTATGATACCACAGCCTGAGACAGTTTGCCGGTTAATTCAACTTGCATGCTCAACTTGACATTTCGTCTTCTCTTCACCCACCAAGATGCCGCCACTCTCCGGAAAGCAACGCAAAGCCCAACTCAAGTTGAAGCGTGCAGTTAAACGTGGCGATGCCGCTCCCGTGCCCTCAGAACCACAGAAACGCAGGAAGAGGGTGGTACGTCCAAACCCTCGCCAGACACCAGAGACAAGGCGTACGGCAGATCTGGCCTCCAGGAACGCGCGTAACCTCCAGAGCCAGTTTGTCCAGGTCGACAAGAACTTTCTCGACGACACCAAAGCGTTGGCTGGTTCCATCGTCCTGAGGAGGCCCATCCCAAGTAAACTCTCCCTACTCAGGCAGGAGTGGATCACACCTATCCCGCCCCAGCCTCAGTTGGCTCAGCTTTCCGTCCCTAAGAGGCCAAAATGGAGGTACCAAATGTCCAAGGAAGAACTCGACGCCAATGAACAGGCATACTTTCGCACTTGGCTCACCCAGCAGGATTCGATCATCGAGCAATGGCGACGGGCGTTGAATGCCTCGCCGTCGATTGATCAGACGATTCCTTCTGCCGATCTCACGGATGACCGTGTCGACGATTCCGAGACCCACCCAATGCCCCATCCACCCACCCACTTTGAAAGAAATATCGAGGTCTGGAGGCAGTTGTAAGCTGATCCCCCCTCATCTCTTAGAGACTGAGACACCGAACATGATGCATCCCTTCCTTGGACACGAAACAGCTGGCGTGTCACAGAGATATCACAGATCCTCCTCGTGTTGCTCGATTCCCGTTGCCCGCTGCTTCATCTCCCTTCTTCGCTTTCTGCATACCTCAACATTCCCACCTCTTCCCCGCAGAACGAAACCTGTTCGCGTCCAAAACAACACTCGAAATCCAGAGTGCCGCATGTCATCCTCGTCCTAACCAAGGTGGACATTTCGGGTCCCGCACGTACTGCTTCTTGGACGTCTTTTCTCAATGAAAAGTATCCCAATGTACCAGTAGTTCAGGTCGAGGCGTATGCCCAGAAATCATCCTCAGAGCAAGGGCCCATTCGGTACGAACCACATCTGCCAGGTACTTTTAGGGAAAGGCTGGTCCATACACTTCGAGATGTGCATGAACAACTACTAGAACCTCCTCAGTGGGTAACGGCTCTACGTTCCGGGGAGGGCGAGGAAGAGCGGCTACAAAGAATCGATAAATGGAGACCCAGAGTCAAGAGGGTCATCAATTGGGAGGGCGTCTTCAAGGCGAAGGGTAATCTGGTCGGGAAAGCTGTTGGTGGTGCTGCAGTGCCCAAGGGACAAGATGTTGGACACAGTGCAGAAGGTACAGAGGTCGACGAGGGAGATGATGCCAAAGCCTCGGACAGCGAAGAGGAGCACAAGGATGATGCCTACGAATGGAAGGAACCCGAGTTTCTGACCGTTGGAGTTATTGGTATATGCTACCCCCGTCTCACCGACGCTCACCTGAACTTTTACAGGTCACCCAAATGTAGGAAAGTCATCTCTCTTGAATGCAATATTCGGCGCAACGCGAGTACGTGCATCGCGAACCCCTGGAAAGGTGAGTCATTACACTTGTCATTTATGCATAAATCCTGATCGGACCACATTAGACAAAGCATTTTCAGACGCTCTTCTGGACTTCCGATGTCCGTCTCGTTGACTGCCCGGGACTTGTTATGCCTTCATTCGTACCTATGGACATCCAAGTATGTATACTTCTCTGCATTCGTGACAGTGTGCACAATTCCAAGAACAGGTCATTTCGGGCGTTCTTCCTATCTCTCGGATCTCTGCAGTACCTTTTTGTATACACCAACTTGCTCGACTTTTTCCCCTGGAACAGATTCTAGAACTTACACATCCTTTGTTATCCCATGCGGCTACAACAGTTGCCCCGATTGGCAATCGTGAATCAACCCCGCGGTCTAGCAAATCTAGTTCGAAGGCAAAGAGCACATCTAGTCTTTCACCCTCTGCGCCTTTGGTCGAGGATAAACGCACATGGAGGGCAGGGCAACGTCCGCTCGACCGGGCCGAGGCTCAGCCAAAGGCCCCAAAATGGACAGCGAACGACATCATGACCGCCTACGCAGAGAAGAAAGGATGGGTTACTGCAAAAGCCGGGAGACCGGACATACACCGGGCAGGGAACGCCAGTAGGTACTAGCTGCACTCGTTCTGACGCATTTCTGACAGCCATTGACATATACAGTACTGAGGTTGGTTGCAGAAGGAGTGGTTCCATGGGGATTCTGGCCGCTTGGCAACCCAGTTTCGGGTAATGAGGGTATATGGCTCAAGGGTGGGGTGCAGCAGCATGCATTAGATGAGCTTGATACCGACGAAGACAGAGACGAGGACGAGAGCGAGGAACTGGGCAGTGAGGTGGAAGAATTGTCCGAGGAAGGGGAGGACACTGGGGTTGAAATTAAGGTTGCATCAAACGAAACGGATGAAGATGACGACGGAGATGAGGGGGAGGATGGGAGTGAGGAGACGCCTGCTGCTCGCGGAGTGAATTTTGGAAGATTTGGGGCGCTGAGGGTGGATGATGCATGAATAGACGGTCAGGAGCTAATTGGGCAGTCTTGTCTTTGGCTCTGAGTGATACGCACATCGTGGGTTTGTCAAACGTGTTATAGGACCCTCAGCCTGTGTGAAATCCGGGTTTTCCATCGCAGGCCTGGGATACCCGTGATGTACTAGTGTCAAACGATGTTGCACTCGTGGTTCGGTAGCAAGTCGACCCGTTACTCTGCGCCTCGACAGGCCCTCCCTGATTCACCACCGGCCCTCGATAATGCTCAACCAGGTCCTTCGGATGCCTCGTCGGTTTCCCAGTCCTTGCAGACGCCAGGCAACTTGACCTCGTCTGACCTACCACTTGATGAGGCCCACGCACACATCAACGACCTCAGTGTCTACACACACACGCCCAGCCTGATCCACAGCGCAGACAAGGAGGCGGGAACGTCCGAGGCTCCGACCACCAGTCTTCTGGACGCGCCGACGTACCCCCACGTCTCCAACCGAATCTCCTCGCCCGGACACCACGAAGGCATACCGTTCACGCCTCAGGATGCCATTCTTGCCCAGGTATTTGGAAAATCCGTCCCGTCGGCGCCACAGCCTGAGGTGTCGCTGACGACGTTCGACGCGATGCCGCTGCGGCGTCCGGGTCCGATGGTGACTGTCTACGATCCGTTCTCGGGCGTCAAGGTGGGCGAGCAGACGTCCGTGTCTCTATCTACGGTGACGCCTAGGGACCCTGGTCCGTCGAATGCTGCTGGCCTCGGCGCAGCCCTTACGACGGCGTACGACGACCGGAAGTTGTGGTCGAGCCTCGAACGGATTCTGGAGCTGCAGGCAGAGATTGCTGCGATGCATGCGGACATGGAAGGTGTGGGAAAGGGCTCGGGAGGCGGTCCTTCGGGGGGGACTGGGGTGGGTGTGGGTGTGGGCGCGGGGGAAGGTGGGCATGTGGGATCCGTCAGGAGGCGATCGAGAAGGGGTCAGACGCTGCCGATCGGGGACGAGGAGACCGAGGAGCACACGACAGGGCTCGCTGTTTCCGAGATCTCGACGGACCACTCGGAGGGCGAGGACGAAGGCGGGGACGAGGACGACGAGGACGACATGCACGGCTATGGCAGGCGGCGGCGGGACGAAGAGTTTGCCAGGCTCGCGGAGCAGTTTAGACAGCGGAAGGCGGCCATTGGCGGGATCATGGGCAAGGTGCGTGGCTCGGACGTCGTCGTGTCCGGTCTTGCCGAGTAGGAATGACGATGCAACAGCTCGACGACCTTTCGATGGCGCTCAAAACGTTCCATACGCTCCCTCCCCCGCTGTTCGACCTTGCGGTGTCACCTTCGCGGGCAGAGACCATGTCGTCCATACCGTCGAACGGGTCTGCACCCTCTTCACCCCCACTCCACGAGTATTCCGGGCAGCCATCGTCCCCACCTTCCTCCGACTCGCACTCGCAAGCTGGTCCGGTCACACCTATGAACGTATCTCTCGCGTTGCCCGTGCCACCGTTATTCACACTGGCGCATCCGACACCCTCTGAAGATCCGAACGCTCCACCTGGACTTGACGCAGTTGCCCCTGTTTTGCCCCGGATTCCGAGGATCATACCAGGGGCACCACATGTGGAGAGTCCCGCCGATATGAATCCCCCACAGATCTTTCAGGGGGTGTCATGAGGATTGCCGTGTGTCATTCGTTCTGATCGATCGAAAAGAATTACAGTGGATACATATCGTAAAACGCCCCATACGCACGCGCAGAAGGCAGATAGTGACAGGTACAACGCCAGATAGATACAGCAGACAGATCTCGATGCAAATAAAGATGTACTATAGCAGGGACCAGCCCATGCTCTGTCAAACTCTCTTCAGATGGACGCACCCAAAGTCTCCAGCGCAGCTCTCAACTCCTTGATCGCGTGTTGTCTGTCCTCGTAGTCGAGCGCCGAGATGGCAAATCTGCAGTGCTTCTGAGCTTTTGCAACGAGGGACGGCGTCAGCTCTACCTCGCGTGGAGGTAGGGGTGGATACGGAGGCACGTGCATGACTTCCATCGCTGGAAGTGCAGGTGAAAGGAGTACGGGAGTCGATTGGGGAGAAAACATGGGTGCGGGTGGTGGTGGTGGAACAACGAACGGGGCCCTCGGCGAACCAAACGTCGATGACAGGGATGCCGGAGCATAGGGAGGGCTGCCAGTTGGCACGAAACCCGGTGGTAGATCAGACAGCATGTGAGGGGGCGAGGATACCTCTTGTGCATGGAAAGATGGAGAAGCGTGCTTGGGAGGCGATGTGCCACCCGGGGTGTCAGTAGAGAACCGCACCCTACCTCTGCCCCTGCTCGCGTTGAGAGTGTCTTCGACGGGTTCCTCATCGCTGGCTGCGCCCTCCATCTCGACGCTCACCCATGCGGTCATCGGCGTGCTGCTGCCAGCCTGTGTGGTTCGAATGGTCTGATCGACGTGCTCATGCCAGTTGTTGATGCCGTCTGAGCCGCCACTGGTGGTATCCGCGGCATCCAGTCCCGGCATCCTGGGTAAGTCAAACCCAGGTGTGGCAGTAGTGCTCCAGCGACCGGGGCTGAGGGCGTCATTGTCGTGTTTGTCCTGTCCCGGGTAGATCGGGAGACGGTTTGCGCGAGTGATGTCCTCGGGAGGAAGGGTGGGTGGCGAGGATTCACGCTTCGGGGAGCGAGAGGAAGACTTGGTGGGGGGAGAGGGTTCGCGGGGGATGGGCTTCGGAGGGGTTGGAGGAGGCTGTGCTGAGGGGAGATGATCTGACAAGGGCGGAGAAGGTGCCAGTTCAGGGTCCAGCTGAGATGCTGCGGGTCCAGGGACTGGGCGCCTTCCTTCGCGGAACGCCTTGGCGATATCAGCCGCCTTCCATTTGGCGTACTTCAACTTGCTTTCTGTCTGCGGGGCGGTCAGTGAGCGCGCATAGGCGTGCGGAAATGAACGAACCGAATCAGAGATGTCGGTCTCGTGGAAAACGCGAAGGACTTCGAAGAAGTTGGCGGCTGCAAGAAACTTCTTTGCGGTGGACCTGGGAAGAGGCACGGATGAGAGGTCGGGAGGAGGAGTAGGGAGCGGCAAGGTACTTTGATGCGCGCCCGGCCCTGTCCTCGTCGTCTGCCATGTAGAACACCTTGAGGGCAAAGTTTTCGACGTAGGCGGCGCTGGCCGGCTCGACGTCCATGGCGTCATTTGGGCCGATCTCGCTCTTGAGACGCTCGAGGGCGTCGAGGAGGTTTCCGAGGAGGGTGCGGGACTTGGGGTCCTGGGCCTTGAGGGATATGCCGTGCTGGGCGGCGTAGTAGGCACCTGGGGCGATGAGCGGGGACGCGGGGGGCGGGGTGGGGTGGACATACACCAGTAGGCGACGACGGGCTCGCGTTCTACGAGCTCCTCTGCGCGCTGGAGGTAGGGGGCGATGGACTTGAGGCCGGTGGAGAGGGGAGGGAGGCCGAGGGACATGTTTTGGAGCAAGAGTTGTTGGAGATGCTGTGGTTGCGCGCCCGGTGCTTTATAGGGCGGATCGCGTGGTGCGGTCGTGGCTGATCCGCTCCGAGTGCGTCATTCCACAGGATGGCCCGCATCGAAATGGCCCACAACGTGTCCTCTGCCAATGCTTGCACCAAGCCTGTCCACCATCCCCTCCTCGACCCTCCTCACCTCCCCGACAACTTCCTCTTTCATCCACCGATCGAGCTTCTCCGATCCCACCGCATTCCCGTCCACCCACAATGGCCTCTCCTCCCTCCGCTCCATGCACGCCCTTGTTCTGGACCACACCATGGTAGAGCTCGGCCTCTACCCACAGCCAGGCAGCTCAGGGTACCGCGTCGGACAGGGGATCGACCAGGGCTGTGAACCCCCGGGCAACGAGGAGGACACCGAGGACAAGCTCAGCCGAAAGGGAACCTGGGTGTCGAGGAGAGGCACGCTCAAAGCAAGGGGCAAGCCCGCGGACCACGGCGTTGGCTTGTCCACCAGCGACACCCTCCTGCAGATTTCCGCCCCTCCCCACAAGAGCACGTCCGAGTTACGCATCCTCCTCGGTAGCTCCACTTTCCGGCTCAAGCGGAATGCATCCGTCATTCCCCCCACATCGTTCCACAGAGCCCTCAGTGCCGGCGCCGCCTCCACAGTCGACAACGACGATGTCTCCCCCGACGCCCTTGCCCTCGAAAAGGCCAAACCACGCGCCCGCGTCGAGGTCGACATTGTGCTCGAGAGTGAATCGTGTGTGCAGGGAGGCGCTCTCAAAGGACACGTCACGATTCACGTCCGCAACAACTCCGGCAAGATGAAAAACACTCCGATCCTTCTGTCCAAAGCAAAGGTTCGCGTCGTGGGGTACGAAGCAATCCCGCAGGGAAACACGCGATGCACATTTTACCAGTGCACAGCCCTCTTGCCTCACGTCGCCCCCGCCTGGGACTCGGTCTTGGCAAGTCCCCCCGACGAAGAGGGCTGGGCAGAGGCCAAGGAGGGCATTCACGTACTCCCCTTCTCCCTGACGCTCCCCGCAGACGGATCCTGTGGGACTGCCAAGGGCACGCTAGACATCCACGCGGGCGTGGCCCTCAGATATTTCGCGATGGCTTCTCTCAGACTCAAAGATCCAGCAACTCTGGCCGAATCCGTTGCCCATTTTTATCGGTCTTGCGAGATCTGGCCTCGCCTCTCGTACGACGACAAGCTTTCGCCTGCACCACGCCCGCTGGTGAGCGAGGCTGCAAAGACCGTATTCATGGGTGGGAGCGGCAAGGTCAGGCTCACCGTGGCGATGCACAGGCTCTACTGGATCGCTGGACAGCGTTGTGTAATTCACCTGCGAGTCGTCAACGAGTCAAAGAAGACCATCAAAGGGGCATCAATCACTCTGACGAGAACGACAACGGTGTTCAAACCGCTCGGCGGTGCCAAGGGTCACGCAGATACTGATCCAGACGCGTGCGAGACAGCCACAATGAAAAAGGTGGTCGCCGTGAGTGTGCTGGTGATGGGGCAAAAGTGCGCAAAGGGGCATGCCAGCGCAAAGGGGTGGTGGGCCGGAGTCAGGCCCGGAGATACGGCAGACTTTGTCCATCACATTGTCCTGCCTGTAAGTCTGCTTCTCCTTGATATGCGTGGAGCGTTGTGATTGATGAATGATAGTCTGACGCCTTATCTGTGGCTCGTGTGAGATTGTTAGAAGTGGACTATACCCTCAACGTCAGCGTTACCACCGGCGGATTATCCTCTGACGTCCAAGTCACCTTGCCGATCAGAATCATCAACTTCCTCTCCATTGATCCCCCTCCTACGTCCGCCATTTCACACTTGGATGGGCGGCTCCGCGCCAAGCCCCAGCTTGGACGCAGCGAGACGTGGTACCGCAAGTCTCGGAACGCCGCCGGGTTCGAAGGAACCGTGCCTGGAATGAAGTACTCTGGCACGGATATGACGGTAGCGGCGCAAGAAGGAGAGATGGCGTCATACTCGACCCAAAATTCGGTTGTTTGTCATACTGGTCTCACCAGAGGAGACGAAAGTGGGGACTCGTTGTCCCACTACCCCACTTCCGACTCGACAGATACGATCACACAACGTTTGAACACTACCGCGTCCTTGGACGAGATTGATCGTGCCATTGGAACCGACTCTCGGATATACAGCTTCGTTACGGGAGCGGGGCAGCTGACAGGATCGGGATCAATGTGCTCCCAGTTTGGCCCACGTGGTCCTCGTGGCTCGCGCCTTGCGTCACTGCCTGAGGCGGCTACGCACCTGGGTGCACAGGAAGAGAGCACGCCGCGGAAGCACTTAAGGTCGAACACGCTGCCGGACCACATGTACGAGCGGGGCGGTGCAAGCAAGGTCCGTCGGTAGGCAGATGCGCACATCTTGAGCGGCGGGGAGTGCTCGTTGGATGATGTCATGGCTCTTATATTACATGAATTTGGTACCCGCAATACATGGGAGTGCAGGCGTAGTTGATGACGCTGTGGAGCAGTCTAGTACAATTCCAGACTCATGCCATCATTGATCTCGTAGTCTCGGAGTGTGATGTGGTCCTTGTAGATGGTGTACCTTGGAACCAGTGAGAAGACGGCCGGGCGGAAACACCAATCACACACCATTTCTTCAGCTGGATCTTTCTATAGTCTGTGCCCGTCTGCGCGGCGATCAGTCGCTTGAGATCGCCGACAGTGTCGTCCGGGCTGCACTTGACGCGCACTGCCCGGCGGTCAGAATGGATGCGACGAGGCAAAAAACATGACGAACCTTTACGACCCAAGCGGTCGTTTGCAATAACCTGGGCAGGAATGTAAGATAGAGGGAGCGATGCGGGCTGCGGGCGCGTACTTCGATCAATGCCATCGCTGTCCTGGTCCAAGCAGGAGTGTGACATGTGACGCTAATACAGGTTGTACGATGGCGCTCGCAACGCCAGTCCGGACGGGAGCACTGCCCGCGACGACGCCCGCGTATCGCGCATATCCTCAACAGCAGCCTGCACAACGTTCAGGGCCAAACGTCACCGACGACTACGAGCGTGAGCTCCACCCCGCTCCGCCCGCGACGTGTTGACCATTCCTCTAGGATGGTATACCGAGCCCACTGCGAGCAATCGCATGGTGCTCTCCCTGCGTTCCACGATTCATGCAGAGATCGGCTGGTCACTAGATAGACTCCACAGGCTTTGCACCAACGACCTCTTCATTCTAAAATCTCTCCCGGGTCTCACAGACGCACTCTTTGAATGGCCCGAATGGTACATCAGCCAAGGGCACCTCGAGTCAGAAAAGTACCCCTTTTTTTCCCTGTCCGCAGAGGCAGACAGGAAGCGTAGACACGCCATTGAATCCCTCTTCATCCTCCGTAATTCGGCCACGAACGAACCCAATGCGCTCGAGCTCGCCGACCACCGGCGGACCCAGCCTCTGATTTTCGACGCCCTCACCCACCTTGACACCGAGTCCGATGCCAACACCGAGTTCATTCTCAACATCATCGAGCTATTGCAGTCCGTCTCTTTTCGAGTCACCTTTCCCCGCTCCGACTCTGCACACAATGGTCCACTCCGCGCCCTACTTCAAATCGCGGGCCGTTCATTGAATCGCACACTCATCATTTCCGCCCTCACCGTCCTCGGGCAGCTGTTCATCCACTCTTCGAATGTGTCTCGGCTCGAAGCCGACTCGCCAGCCCTCGAAGCTTCAATACGATATCTCCCGCTTTTCATGGACAAACCTCTCGTCGAGGCCGCTTTGAACTATTTGTATGCGCACTTGTCACATCCACCCATGGCAAAAGCCTTCCTCCTCCATCCATCCATGCCGAGCATGCTGAGAGTTCTCGTCAGCTTGCTACTCGTCGAGCAGGTCGAAGAGGAGGTCTCTGTGGACATCTCCGGTCCAGTACGAACGGTGCCTGCCAACTCGATCTTTGTAATGCCAGATCATGATCTGACGAGCGAAGAGCTGGACCGACTCCTGCCCACACCAGAGCCAACGCGGTGTTACGAATGGTATAACCCCGTCTCTGTGTTTGCACCTCGTGCTCACTTGGCTCGCCAGGATGAAAACCATGTTTATCGCCGAGCCCGACAGCGAGCTTACGCAAGTCGACTTTTGGAACCTTTATAAAGACGCGTTCACCCCACACGTCGAGCACTTTCCGGTGCTGGTAGCATCGGACGTGATCAAGAACGTCAACGTCGTTTTCCCACAAGCCCAAGCTATGGTGCTTCCTGGTCCACCCCAACGATTCGTCGTTCGAGGCGTCAGCCGGAAAAAGGAATCGCAAGCAAGCCAACGGTTCAAATGCCAGTGGGACAAATCCCAATGCAATGCAGCTCCCTTCTCGAGTACAAGTGAATTGTACGAACACCTGGTCGAACATGTCAACGACCTTGAAGCAAGTCACCCACCTTGTCTCTGGTCCGCCTGTACCGCCGCGCGAATGCCCAAATCATACCTGAGATTCCATGTCCTCACGCACATGCCAAGTGCACAGCCCCCGGCCAAACATCCATCTCAAGATGATAATATCACGGTCGCGGTAGGGGACAACTACCCGTTGGTGAATCCTACTCTACGTCCGCCACCACCGCCACGTTCTACGTCGGTCAAGTTCCCTCGTCCAGTGGCCGACCCTCCGTCCAGTTCTCTCATAGCACTGCTTATCATCCGTATTCTCTTCCACACATCGTTTGTTTCGAGCGACTTGGCACCCCGACCGGACGGCGAGCGATTTGGGTTCCCTGGAACGGTGGAAGAGGACGAGGGAGAGATAGTGAGTGAGGACTATGGCGGTGAAGTGGAAGGAGAGAGGAGAGGACGCAGAGCATTCGTGGGAGTGAGAAGGATGTTGGAGGGTGTTAGAATGAAGGACGAAGCGCTTGCTGGTTGGATTGCGGAGATGGTCGATGCAGGATTTGATGGATTGCTACAGTAGCGTAAAAAGTCCAACAAGAGTATCTTGCTGGGTCTCAGCGATGAATTGCGATGCCCCGAACATCAGACTTGGGGTTTGATCATGCCTCTGCTGATTTTGTAGTACACGATGGACGAGTCTCCGGAACAGATCGCGACAAAGATGGCTTGCGGCGCGTCCGCATGCTGGTCGTCTAGCGCATCGAATGCGTCGTGGATCCTGCGAAAATCAAAATGGGCCATGCTAGAGGACGCTTGGACACACCATGATGTGCTGAGTGTTTCCAAAAGTCCGCATGGGACAACGATGCTTATTGATGATGGCTCGCCTGCGGTCTGTCACCATAAATGATCAGTTGTGCGGACGAGCTTGGATTCGCGACAAAGGTGATACACACGAGGGATGGCCGGAGACCCTTGATCGCGCCGCGCCCACATTTTGAGAGGTCAAGCACTTGGACGTCCGTCCATTTTTGAGCTGCGTGCGTGTTGTGGTGCATGTCGACTTGGGTGCTTTGCAAGAGACGTACCGAGTGTGACGTCGTTGAACGTCTGGAAGAGGGCACTGGCAGACTTTGGATATTTGCCGATGAGCTCTGCGAGACGGGGATACTGGGGTTGGTGCTGAGTGGGTCTAGAATGCTCCCCGAGTCGCGGTGAGGCACTCACGGATGGGTGAGACTGCATCCCAGGTCAACGAGCGCTAATGAACTGAACTATTAATGCGTGCACCATTCAAGCCAATTGACGTTACAGTAAACCACGGCTCATGAACACCCCGCGGGTACCACTGAAACCAAGCTCACGGTACGCTACGACAGTGAGCGAGATCTTCCAGGCAAGCCTTTGCCCAACAAGCAACGAGCCGTCTCACAACCGAGTTGTTCCAGGGCTCCAGCACAGCTCGGATCTCACCCAACGAGACAGAACAGCAGTTCTGGCGAGCCTTTTTCGCCCTTGACCTCGACCGCGACTTCCTGGGCAAGTCGTTGACTGCCTTGTCCAAAGACGACTGTCTACACACACGCAAGGTCTGACCCCCCCCCCCCTGGTGACTGTACTCGTGCATCGTAACCGACCATGGACATTGCGTTAGTAGCCGGTCTTGAACTCACTCTTCACAACATGCGTCACATTTGCAGTCAAGAACGACGAGGATGTGATCGCCCGGTTGGGGGCGATAGAGACGCTGTCAATCGTACTGCGATGCGTACTGGCAAAGAACTTTGCAGGATGGGAAGTCATGGTCATATTCGCCGGTGAAATCGGCGAGAGCGACAGGGTATTCATGGTGAGTTGCAACCGACTGTCCACTGTCGATCAACACGTCAACGGAATGTGGTTTCGCAGGAATTCGTCGAGATGGTTGCACAAATTCTGGGGGACGACAAGGCTCCCGGTGCGCTTGTGTGTGACGTCTGGTTCGCGCCGGGATGCTGACACGTGTGCGCTTCTAAGCTACCATACGCCACCGGGCCCTTCAACTAGCCATCATCTACACGAGCAGCATCAATCAACTCAGTCCCGGCGCGTATCTCCTTCGTAGAGATCTCTTTCCTGCTCTCGTGAATGTACGTCGATAACTCGACTCGCCTATCGCAACTCACTGATTTCCCGCTGTGTAGCTCGTGAGATCGCCCGACACGGAGCGTTATACGTTCGAAGCGACTCTCTTACTTTCCTTTCTTGCCAACTTTCATAGGTCGGATGCTGCAAAGCTCAATCCGTACCTTCAGCACATCCGAGACACCGCCGACGTCGGGTTATTGAAGAAGATATGTTGGGCGGCGAACTTCGCTTCTGATGCTGCTGTCAGGTACGCAGGGCTGCATCGAGGGACATACATTGATTCTTAAGCGTAACTTGAAACCCCCTGTTTCAGGGCTTACCGAGAGATCTTGGACGACTCAGTACCGACGTTCGCGAAAACGGTGGGGAGACTGATCACGTCTCTGAGACTCGACCGTGCATTGTCCCCGCAACCTCTGGACCCGCCGCGGGAGCTGTTCAAACACCAGTGAGTGCGCCGCTCCTTTGCACGTCCAAACATTTGACAAGTGAACGCGACATGCAGGCCCATCGAAGCTAGCGTCTCTCTACTCCCGCTTTTCGAATTTCTTTTTTTTAATCCGCTCTTCGCCCAAGTCTTTACGGACACAACACACTGCGACAAGGGAGGAGCGGCCACTTCCAGGATTCCACCTGTGTCATATACAGTCCTATCATTATCTTCGTATTTATTGACTCACGGGACGTCGTCTGCTTCATCACGTGCGATGGCGTATGCAAATCTTGCGATGAATATGTTGCTGATTATGGCGGAGAACCCGAGAGTAATGGATGTGTTTTGCGGAGAATCTGTGCAACCCATCGAGCTTTGCCGTCAGGTATATCATTATTTCAAAGATCGCGCAAGTTCGTTGAGCATGCGTTGTAGCGACTTCCGCTGTTACCCATGCCGGCGCCGGCACGTCCGCCCATTTGCGCACTGCTTGATTGCTGTGTCCTATGGCTCCGACATAATCTCCATAAACGTCTCGAGGTGTACACTTATACGTGAGTTGTTTTTAAAAGCCACTCTGGCACGACAATGTCTGACGTATTGTGACAGGACGTGTATCTGGACGTGTTACCGTATCATCTGGCACCTGCAAAAGGTACGAATACGGATGGGTGGGTTTCATTCCTAGCCCGCGTATAATTTCTCGACGGACTCGTCACAGATTACGAGTGGTTAGAACTTTGGAAATCAATAATTGCCCTACTCGGATTCCTATCCAGCAAACTGGACCATCTAACGACAACGGGCGGCGTCGGGAACCTGATACAAGAGGTGGGTGACGCGATCAATTGAAACAAAGCACGAGACTGAAACTAGCCGGAAGGCGCTCCGATTGGTGGACTTTGCAATATCAAAAGCGGAAATTTTCTTGTCTACGCCAGGAGACGTACACATGTTTATTGTACGTCACACTTGTTATCTCTAACATGATTGCTGATAGATTCGGCAATATATAGTACGAGTTAGTCCGGTCGTCAAACGTCACTCGTCAGCAGGCGGTCATTTTGCAAACCTTGGCCCAGCCAGCGATAGATCGGAGGACGGCGCTCGAGTCCGAGTCCGCGTCGAAATCGCTAGAGCGGGTATTGTCGGTGATATCGTACTATGAAGGGGAGATATCAAGGAGTGGCGCGTCGACCGCCAGGGAATCACTGCGTATTGTTGCGCGACTAGTGGACAAGGACGGTGTGCAGGGGATACAGGACCGACATGAAGAGGAAGACCCACGGTGAGTGGAACGGACGAATGCCGTTCGCAGACTGGTTTGACCCTGTGAGAGTGCAGGTTCCGGGGGGGAGACGTGATCGGATTTATTCGCTACGGTTGTGCCGACGGTCTCGCCCTGATGCCTTGACAATAGGCGAGAGTGGGGAATGCGGAGGTGAGCGTGTCAGCTGGGCTTGCAGTATTTGGGAGGCAAGTCAAACATGATGGCATGGGTTTACCACGGCGTTCCGCTTCCGCAGCGTGGCCTCATTTGGTATGGGATCGCGCCTGTCACTCGCGAGAGTATGCGGTCTGGAAGAGCTCAAGCTCGGGGCGAGGACGAGCTGCCTGCTGTACTCGGACCGTCTGTCTTTCTAGTAGGAAGCGCTGTGAAGTTTAATAGACAAACGCTGATCAACATGTGGCTTCCGCGTGGCAGGACTGACTGATATCCCATAACAGGAAGGTGCTGGGTAAAAAAGATTTTTTTTTCGCTTGGTGATAATAGCGGGATATCGACCCGAGCATGGACGGGTCTTCGTCTCGTCTTCATCGACGGCGACGGCGACGGCGAACAGTGGGCGCGATGTGGGCACGGACCCACGGATGCGTATGG
>JBBPKE010000045.1:40460-53435 GCA_038089095.1 Tylopilus orsonianus | reverse complement strand
ACACAGAGCAATGAACTTTACGCACTTTTGATGACAGCCTTGAGCCGCACTCTCACGGCCCCAATATCAGGACAGATCACTTTCCTAAAGTACCGCTAGGCACGAAACGGTGACTCGACCGCCACGAGGAGCTCCACACGTAACTTCTCCAATGAAGTGGTCACAGCTGGGCGAGAAGTTGACAAGTGCCATAACGCAAGGCGGTGCTCTTCATAGGGTTGATCAAGAATTCTAAATTGTTCGTTTCCCACTTTGCAGTTTGTCAAGGATTCGAAGCCCCCAGGCGATGAGAGATAGTGAGTTGACGCGGAAGAAGGATAAGCTATGATCTCTATTGTTGTCGACTAACTGGGGTGCAGTTTTACGGATACTTACCGCAGAAAGGTTACGGAGCTCTATATGGTGTCACCTCTTGAAGCTTCCCGAATTGGCAAGTCCGTAAGGAAGCGATAGCGAGAACGACGGACATTCAATGATGCCAGCAGTTTGAGCATGAGCTTGGAGGCATGCCTCGCTGATCCGGCCCATTCACATCAATTGATCCTCAGGCCTCCCACGCTCGATATCTGTTCCGAACAATCAAAAAGGTGCGAAACAATAAAAGTAATGACCGTGATGATAGTTCACTCATTGGAAACAGAGTGCATTACAGTTCGTGTCACTGTGCTTTTCAAAATGGCACTGTTCGTGAGCATTAAGGTTGAACACGACCCTCCGCTCAGTGCGAGCATCGCCTGTTCCTTCTGAGTTGGAAAATAAGATTCTGGAAGCGCCAGGGGAAATGTTTACGCAGTGGCCAGCCATATGAACTAGTCTATTGGGGGCTTGGTGTGAGATCAGTAGGAGTTGACCGATCATGACTGCGGGATTTTCCCCTGGCCAGTGGACGGCATCCATGTGGACAGAAGGAACAAAGGCGCTGCCCACCTAATATAATTTCGTTGTCTCCCAACTGCCTACTCCGAAGCCAGCGCACTTTGCTATCGGCTTCCCACGTGAGACGACTACAGGACCTTCCAAATGTGGTCAGATCACAAGAATGGGGCCGCTGTGGCAAAGGCGTGAGGCCATCACGGTCGGATTTGACCGCCATGTCGAGAGCGGTGCAAGAGTCTTTTCGCCCGCTGACGAGGAGCATGACATCTAATGCTATCCGTCGGTCCGCGCGGCTCAGGAGCAATCCCGAGAAGCGGCGTGGGTCACCATCAGAGTTACCGCGTCAGTGAGCCCGCATTACTCGTGGCTGAATTTTAAGCTCTATCAAATAATAGCACTGCTTGTCGTGCCAACCGAATCAAACGTGCGCCGTGGCTCCAAGAAACGCAAGAGGCCGTCGCCACCAGCCGAGACGGAGTCCCACCACCACAAGTCACCCAGGCTATGCGGCCAGATCAAAGTTCAGGTGGAGCGCATGGCGCAACGCGTCGGATCTCACGAAAATGTAGCTTCTGGAGGACCATCCGTTCAGACGGCCGAAACTACTACCTGCAATCGAGGGCCCTCAGGGGTAAGAGAGCTCGAGGAACGATTAGATATAGTCCTACAGGCCAAGCAAGAACTGGTCGCCGAAATTAAGGAATACAGGACTAACGCTTCCCAGACGACCCTAAAATACTTGGTGGAATATTTCACTTGTCCGCTGTGAGTTCCATTCGTCAGAAGGTCCGCTCTCGTAACTGATCATCTCCGCCTACGGCGCACCTAGGTGTTTTGACATCATGTGCGTTCTAGACCCCTATTTGCAGCTCCTCTCGTAGGGTCTTGGGCTCCGCTGATTCATTAAGTAGGGCCTGTCCATATGCACTGACTCCGCGTAATTGTGGTCATACATTTTGTGCTACTTGCATTTTGAGATGGTTTTTCTCTCGTCTGCATAGAGGTTGCGGGGGTTGGCACGAAGCAGTCGACTGCCCGCTGTGTAGAAGTGCACTACCCCACACGCCAGAGCAGACACCGCGATCCAATTCCTGCTTTCCTTTTACCCCAAACCGGCCCGCTGATATCGCTATTCGGGGCTTGATTAACACGATCTCTCACGAGTTGGCCAGTGCACCAGCTTTGGCTTCCACCCCACTGTTTGACTGGTGCGAGGATGGTCATAGTAAAGAAGAGTGGTCTAAGCGGGAGAAGTACGTGATATCCTCGGGTTCAATTTTCAATTTTTTTGACTGGTTCGGCACCTCGTGTCTTTCCATTTTCTTTCTGTGCCGGCAGGGTGGGGAGGATTGAGATGACATCGATTGCCGCTCAATGGTGCACGTTGAAGCCTACAGATTTCGTCAACATCAAGAATCGTCTAGGGGTGTGATTTATAGGGCTACAAGCTTAGCATAGAAGCATGATTTATGCCGCAAATGATGCTTTCCGTAAGTCCCCCGAACCGAATAGATCCACCGCTATGGGTCGGAGGTGTGCGTTGGCTCGACCAATGTACGGGGTCACCTTTCTACATGCCAGGCTACTTTGTAAACAATAAATGAATATTTGCCTGTTGTCGTAATGTACCGAATGCGTAGCACCGTCATGTATCATGACTGCTGTCACCGCTTGGAAGGAGCGACTAAATTGACTACATGCAACTCCACGGGCCTCCGCACGGGCAATCCTTACTAGAGGTAGAAACAGCGTTCCTTTAGGCCTCTCATCCCCAACAAGTCCTGTAACGTTTTTTTTCAAGTAGAGCATGGTCAGATCAGAGAACAAGACATACCCAATCGGCCGCAGTAAGCCATAAATCGCCGACGGAGTCCATTTTACCCAGGACAGCAGCACCTTTCCACGCAAGCACCTTGGGGTCCACATCTTTCGGCGGGGGTATAATCTGCACCTTAGCCATGTTGGGAACCAACGGAGTGGCTATGGCTTGCAAACTTGCACAGCCAGGGTATCAGACGGCGCTCTGTAGTTGATGGAAAAAAATTCACCGGCTCTCAAGAGCATGCGCCATGCCAGGAATATGTGCCCCTCCCCCAATGACTAGAACCGCCTGAAGATACTTGCGTATTTTTTCATCACCGCCGCACGCCCGCGCGCTGTTGAAAATGGCTACATCCAAGGGAAGCTTGCTCGCTTCTAAACAAACATCAATGGGCAAACCTCCAGGGAAGCTTCCGGCAGAGGGATCGAGCTGAGGTGGCGCTTGAGGTGCGGCTTGAGCGGGAGGGTTGGCTTGAGGTGTTTTATCTTCCCGCTCAATGTCTACAGCCATTGCCACGTCACTGTCAGTCGGCTCTGCTGCCGTCGGCGGGGGCGTCGGGTCCGCCGTAGAAGGTAATGAGATGTCTTGCTGTTCAACTTTCGCACCGCTCTCAGCGGGGGTGGCTGGACTGCCTGTAGTCATCAGTTAATGGGTTAAGACTTGCCAGTAGTCGAGCCACCGACCTCGCTGCGAAGGGACGGTGGAAGTAACTTTCGCTGCAGACGGGTCTGTAGCTGAGGGCGGCGAGGGCAGTAAGTGTTGAGTGGAGATGATCATCGCCTGTGTCTATGATTTCCAATGAAGAATGTCGCATATCAGACTTGTGTGTTGTGACTTACAACACGGTCAGCCTGATTCTCAACAATCTCTTCTGTGACATCAGTATTCGACATCGATCGAAGACCAACACGCTTTCGGTCAAACTCAATCATGCGGGGCTCAAATATACACTAAGGCTGGGAGTTTAGCACATGAGGGAGGATGATTGCGCCAACAGACCATGGGTGCAAGTATGATTTCATCGTAGGCGCGAAGTCCGTATTTTTTTGTTGGATGACCATACCGTCGCACGACAAAATCGTACAGATTCAAGGCCACATCACCCTGCCGTAACGCGTTACTAAACGTGTGGTAGAATCAAATTAAACGACATACTTCCGCCAAAGTGCATATGCGCGACTTGAGATCTTCCATTACTAGCCAATCGTGCCAACGGGCCAGACTGATGTCTCGGTACGGGAAATTTATTCTGTCGAGCAGAACATACAGAAACTCCGTTATGTCGTTGCCGCCCATGTTTAATGACATCCTTGAAGTGCAATCAGGAACAGCCGCTAGGAAAGCCAAAGGCAATACCTTGAGTCAGAAATGACCAGGCCCTCGTCAACACAGGCTACACTGGTTTTGATGGCTCCGATATCAACCACACATGCATTGCTTATCCCAGCGCCATATGATGCTGCAAGCGACTCCTGAAGCGAAGTTAGTTCTCGACAAGCGGAAAAGGTCAACATCAATAAGGACCTGTTGCACGCAAATTTGCTTGAATCCGAGTGACACCAGGAGGACATTGATAAATTCTCGGACGTAAACCCGGTCATAGAAATCAGGAATGACCAGCATGACAGAGTAATTCTGTGGTAATGTCAGATAATATCATGTTCAATCATTATCTACCAGCCTTGATATCATGACGCTTGATGTCCAGCTTCTCCTCAAGGACAGTACTGATAATGGTTTCAATATCATCCAAGGCCATCCAAACAGAAGGATAATCCTTGCTGTTGAAATTTTGACCGTGGATTGGCCATCGGACAATGTAATTCATTGCTTGGGGATCCGATATCCGCAATGCCTAAATGAAAAAGAGAGGTTATGCACGCGTGATGGTGGTAATCAACGAAGGTGACCTTGTCCCCAACCAAATAGGCACTACATGAGGGTTCGTGGATCCAGTCCACCCGGATAAAGTCATTTTGCTCGGGAATGATCTCTGGTTTGAACTGTTCATTGAATGTAGACGCGATGCTCGTCGCGTTTGGTGTAACGCGGAGCTTGTAAAATCGCATTCTTTCCCGAAGCGAAACCGTAATTGAAACTAACTTGACTTCGAACTGACGAGAGTTGAGCGCCTCAAAAGCGATCCTGGATACATATTGCTTACAGGATCGTCAGAGGGCGGTGCGACGGCATACTCGTCTCCGTCAGAAATTGCAGACGGTACGGCGCGTCTTTTGCGCGGGCGCGTGACATTCTCTAAATACTCGGGTTCCGGAATGACTCCCTGGTACTTTCTGGAAATGACATTTGGGACGGTGGTGGGTGTCACGTCGGAAGCTTTGCCGATGCGAAGGTACCTCGAGCCCGGGTGAATGACCACGACTTGGGAGCCGCGTCTGTGCTGGTTGCTCAGAGTTTCATCTCATAGTGCCAGCGCGCTGCACTGCGAATGAAGTCCTACCTTTGGTCAGGAGGTGTGGGCACGTCTTCGGCTGGCATTTTCTGTTTCCGTGCTGCATTTCTGGCCCAGAGAGTTTGCGACTCTGATTTAAGATATGTAGTACCCATATGCTTGGGATTGGGACTAAACGTCTTCGTCAGTTCCGCCTCATTAGCAAGACACCGAACATACGCCAGTGGTACATGCATCGATGTGTAACGCATTCCATAGTCATCCTTCTTCGGGTTTGGGATCCCTCGTGGCATGATGAACTGATGGCAGATATGAAGCGGGTTAAAACGGTGACACCAACTTGTCCAGTGCGTTGTCGATGGGCGCGGCAGACTTGGTCGCACTCCCACTGG
The DNA here is from genome assembly GCA_038089095.1 of Tylopilus orsonianus. Classification (NCBI taxonomy): domain Eukaryota; kingdom Fungi; phylum Basidiomycota; class Agaricomycetes; order Boletales; family Boletaceae; genus Tylopilus; species Tylopilus orsonianus. Next base: position 47,932 of record JBBPKE010000045.1, on the reverse strand, counting down.
CGCTCATTTGGCAAGTTCCCTTTCCAAATTGGTACAACCATACGATGATGAAACTAGCTAGCGGGCCCACAATTGCATCCATCTCGTGCCAATGAATAGTCAATTATCGTATGTATGTTACAAGGTTGCAGTACAGCGGGTGGTGAACTATGCAAGGTTACCGGGTAATCAAAAGGAAGATGCGTTTTACCAAAATGCACACCTAGGAGATTCATCTGAATATCAACGGACGAGAAATAAACAAAGAACCTACCATCCGGAAAAACACTGACAAAGATTCTCCAGTGAAGTGGCCTGGAGGATGAGTTTATCTACTTGGGCCGGAACGGTGAGTACAACATCGGGGTTGAAGTCTCTGCCTACAAAACCACGAGTCAGTTTGGGGAATTGCAACTCGTCGCCAACGCGCCTGTAAGCTTGTGTTGCACACGGTTATATACGAGCAAGGCTCGTTCGTTCCTAACTTCCTGCCTTGCTCCTGGTTCTCCGATCGCGTCTGGCACAAGTCAGCAAAGGTTGATGAGACGGCAGGAGGAATAAGTACCGTTGAAAATGTCATTTTCATCGGCACGGAGTTTTCGAGCTGGGGCTTGGGGGTACGCCGCGACCTTTGCAAGTTCAGCAGCCCTCCCCGGATCAGTGTCAGCATCTGTGCGGGAACATACGTAAGATGTTATGGCATCATGACAGATTCGCTCATACTACCTTCCTGCCTTCTGGTGTCAACATCGGCCTGCATGAGACGCCAGTTGATGAGCGGATCGTAAACAAAGGCCTCTAGCACCGCCATTAGTGATTCCTTGTTCGCGCGCAGTACGGACATGGTGATCTCGCAGGTGTGTCGGAAACTACCTTCGATTCCACTAATCTAAAGACCGGCATCAGAGGATTCAAAGGACGGAAATGTCCAGAGCTCGCCTCCATCGCATGCGTGAGCATCCTTGTGAGACGGAAAGGAATCTTTTCTGGGAATTTTTCTCGGTGCATAGCAACCTCAAAACAATCACCGAAGTCGATGTGGACAACCTTTCCTGTGCTTCTTTCGAGAAGGAGATTTGAAGGATGACGATCCCCTAACCCTAAAATATGGCCAACCATACTGTTGACAGCAAGGGATCGCGTATATGTCGCACGCCGTTCTAGCCAATGTTCGGAATTAACGCTCTTCAACCACAACACTCGGTACAGATCTTGTCCTGTAGTGTTCTCGAGAGCGTATTCGAATACTTCGACTTTTTGAAGAAGCGTTAGGTTTTCGTAATCGGGTGCCATCTAAGGCGTGTAAGCTTAACACGCCGAGTTTCGTCGTACACATGAGATCTCCTTACCTGGAGCATGAGCCGGTATTCGATGTTGAGCAAGACCTTGCGGGAATCACGGTAGTCGCGAACAAGCACGTGAAGAGTATCACTATCCTTGACCCATCCCATCAGACCCGCGTTGGGCGCCAACGGTATTACCGCGTATCGTTGGATATGCAAACGTCTCTTGAAGCTATTGGTGTCCACCGACAGCAGGGTGTTTACGAGGCTAAAAAGTTGCATGACACGCTCGTCTTGACGCAAATCCTCATGACCTGAATTCGCAGTGAGTGTGCAAGAGCTTGCAGCCGGGCGATGTCCTACCCTTGAGAACATAAAGATAATCTCTGCCATCGTCACCCTTGAGCGACAGACGCCTTGGGCGCTGTTTTGATGCAATGACCGTCAACTTCGTGGCAAAGCTTGCGATCTTGATCACGCATTTGCCACTCTGATAGGTTCCTGTCAAAGAGCCCTGATAAGAACCGTGTTACATCAATGTTCGTGAGGTCATACCAGGCATAGCGAGCTCCAGGTTTCGTGCCTTCAACAACTGAGGAGATACGTATTGCAAGTCGAGCGTCGTGAGCTGAGGCAACTGTTTCTCCACTTTCCTGAAAACCTTTTTTTTTTTGCCACAGTTAGTAACACGTCACGGAGTCATACTAGAGTTCCGTACACCGTAATAGATGTCCCAGGCCTTGTTAAGTTCTGACATTTCTCCATACGCACGGTAACGTCGGCAGGCTTCGCGAGCTTCGTGCAAATCTCTACCAAATGCTTGAGCGAACGATGTCTCGCGGGCAGTGGTCGGACCCTGAAAAAAATCAGCTGTTCTGCTCAGAGTGCAATCCACCTCATACATACTGCTTCCAATAATTCATGTAAGGGCTCCAGGGTGGCAATCATACCTTCTGGATTCTTGTCATTAAAGAATAACCTCGACGCTTCTTCGAGACCTTCGTGCCACATCTCATGCCACAATATAGCCACCCGAATGAGCTCCTGGCTGACCACAAGGGCCTATCATACGGGATGAGGAGCTGATCACTTCAGAAACGAGACCATGTACCTGTTCAACAATGATGGGAGAATGTTCCTTCATTCTATCCATGATACTGAGAGCAGCATTTTTTCGGGAAACACTGGACGATTTCGAAGCCACAGTGAGGGGATAGATGAGCGCTTGTGGGTGATGCTTGCCAACTTCAGTCAGCAAGTTATTGATATTACGTCTGACGTTCACGCTCGGTGTTTGGATGCGTGCAATAATCTGGGTACGATGATTGACGGAGAACGCGAAATTTGCCGTGCGGCACTCACTTGTGGTATAACCTCCAACCAAGTGTCGACCTCAACGATGGAGAAGCCGCTTGCCATTGCCTGGCTAACATCATCGTGGGCACCGAACTTGAACCATAGGGTTAGGAGCCGTAGGGTATCTTGCAGAGCGTTCTCATTGCGTAAGGCAATCGAGCGGAAGAACCCTGTCGAACACTCGATGAGCGACACATTCTCCTTAGTAACCATGATGGTGACCTTGGACTGCTTGCACGATATGAGCAGCTAGGCCGCTACCCGGAACATCAGTAGCCGTGCTTTCTTTCTGACTCTCTAGATGCCCAATAACTTCGAAGTTTGCAAGAGCCCACGTGTGCCATGCCTTGTACCAGTTGGGATCGTAATGCGTGGCAAGAAGATACGAATGCAAAATATCCTTGACATTTCGCTTTGCAAGGAATCAGACGTAGATACCATACCCCACAAGATACTCACTGCACCCCAATCTTCCTTCAGGTCCACTTGCCATTGTCCTTGTTTGAAGTAGCACCGCGCGAGGAGGCGCGACAGCTCATCGAGCTTGTTTTTGCTGACACCAGGCCGCTGAGAGTATTCCTTGGTCTCCATCTGCAGATCCCTCGCCAGGCTTGCAGAAAACTGGCGAAGGAAACTCAGACTTTCTTCGCGGTTGCCATTGGCCCACATGTACTTCAGCTGGGCATATACAACATTTGGTGGTGCCTTTAAGTGTTGTTGATCGTCCCGCAGATGCTGTAACTGATATTTCTAACGTTATACAGCATCAATTACCTCCAAAGCTGCAACTCACCCTCTCTGGGGACAGAAGTGAGTTAATCGTTTTCTCCGCCAAAGCCATGCGATCTGATTTCCGGCACAGATTCGCAAATTTGATCCACATGACAGGATCATCCTCGGGATTTAAAACAAGTGCCCGAACCTGCAGAATACGTTGCCAGGTCTCGACGTCAGGCTGACAGCCTTGTAATCTAGAGCATATGAGTTGCCACATTTGAAGTAATCATTGAGCTCCATACCGCTTCATCCATGTCTTCCGCATTGCTTGCTGTCGTTCTGGTTGATCTGCGTATTGCTTGAACATTATTATCTCCTCAAGCTCAGACAGCATCTGCGCGCGGACCAGAGTGCTAGGTGACATCAGGCAAAGCGCTGGAATTGAGGTGAAAGTCACCTTACTTGTATGAACGCCCATAACCTTCACCAACAAAAGACGTTAACTCTGGCTCCAGCAAGTCCCGTGCTTTCCCTATTTCCCTCAGCGCTTTAGAGAATTGGTTCTGATGAACAGACAGGATAGCTTTGTAGAACGCTCGATCGGGTGAATCCCCCCGCATCGTCGTGATGTAGTCATCCATTGAATCCCACTCGTGCAACGACCAGGCAGCTGCGGCTGCCATCGGGGCAATCTCCCTACGATCCTCGTGGTTGGCATTTGACCAATTCTCCTCCACTTGTGCCGCCAGTTGGTCCCACTCGCCAAGTGCGTGTAGACATTTCATGCGCCCAATCTGAACATCAGGTGCATCAGGATCCTCTTCCGCTTTCTTTTCGTACGCGGCCAGTGCCTCTTGCCATCTTCCGAGCCTCTCATACCATTCTTCGTGTTTACTAACGTCGTATTGCTCTCGTGCGATGACAAGCGTGCCCCAAGCTGCGTCGTGTTGCTGGAGCTTCGTATTGATACCAATCAATGCCTCAATGATGTTTGGTGACGTCTCGGTGAAAAATTCCAGCTCTTTGTAGTGCAGAGCCTTCGCATACGCATGGAACCTCATGGCATACTCCCCAAGGGTACGATGTTCGATAGGGAGCGGCTTCTCCTCGTGTTCCATAAACTCTGCAAGACTAAGTAGTCGGTGAATCATTTCGGACGGTGCAGTAGGAGAGGTGATCGCAGCTTCGATAGAGTGGACAAGTCCTTCCTAGGAAACTTCTCAATATTCCGGACCGTGATTAGACTACATGCACGCCTACCTGATACTGATCATATAGCTCAGTCCAGCAAGATATAAAGGCGGCATTGAAAAGCTCTTTTGCAAGTGGTGGATGGAACTCAACCAAGCTCATGCAGGCTCTGAGGGCATGGGAGGGCGACTCTTTCATAAATTCTACGGATAGGCGGTGCATCCACTCGGTCCAGTCCTCTCGCGTAGAAATAGAAGACACATCCCAGGCTTGTTTCAAATGCTGTTGATTGACAGACAGCTTGGCTGGCTCTGCGGGTGCCGAGATTTCAGCAGCTCGAAAATTCTCCAATAAATCGTGAATGCCAGACTCTTGGGGTAAGCGCTCGCCGTTCAAGAGTTTGTTAATGAGATTTTCATACCGCGGGTGATGTATGCGGTTACGAAACAAGCACTACGAGTACTTCAGATCGTTCAGTAACCTGAACAACAGGATTACCTACCTTATTAATCATGGGAACAAAGATAGCGAAATCCGAGCCAAGCTGGACAACAATGGCACACAGGGTGTCCATCACCGCCATACGAAGCTCATTATTTTGACCGTCAAGAACCCGAACAAGGGGATGTACGATTCGAGAAGCGTGGTCCGAGAAGTTGACGCGTTGAGACAGATGGGCCACCGTCTGAATAGCGCGTTTGCGAAGAATGGTCGTCGCATCCAACCTCTCCGCGGCCTTGACGATGATCGGGATGATAAGATGCAAATATTCTTCGATGTTCGCACCGAAAGTAAGGAAGGAATCAAATATTTTAATTTGTGTAGTCATTCTCTTCTCGGTGAGCTCCCCTTCGAAAACTTTAAGGAGAAGAGGCAAGATAGTGGGCAGGAAAGGTCTAAACTCTGCGTCCAGCGCTTTCCCTAGCGCTTCGACCAGAGAAACTATAGGAAGTTGAAGGGCAGTATTCTCCCAGAGGTCGGTCACGAGCCTGAATACCTCGGGCGTGTAGTTTCGTACATGTTGTTTAATAATTCCAACCAGGATCGCGAGTTGCTGCAGGTGGAACTCTTGCAGCCGAGCAGTGGATGTGCGTGCAACAGCAGCAAATGCCGGGATAATCTAACAGAGATGTTAACTGCGCATTGAATGGATTGCTCAACGGTGAATACCTGTGGTAAGAAAGTGACACACTTCAAGCCCTGGGTCTTGAAAATGTTCATGATAGCTTCAATGACGGTATGATGGTGGTTGCTCATAGATTGATCCCTCAGAACAGCCAACAATGCTGTGATGACAACCGTCTGGTAGTAGTCGTCAGAGCCTGTCAGGGAACTGGTGCTCGTAATAGTAGCAGCATTGACAGCTGGGAGGGACCCCTCGGCAGCTCCATCTTCATCCGGCTTTGTCTACCACTGGATTTCAACGCGAGGTGTAGATGAGGGGCGACGCAACATACCTTACGTCTATAGGGGTCCAGCGCACCCAAAATGCCCAAAACCTTGACAACCTCACGGACAACCTCACGGCGAGATGAGCCAGATTCTGTCCTCAAAATTCTTCCAAGAACAGGAAGCAGCTGGGGATAATCAACCAAGGGAGATATGACGTAACCAGTGCTTGAACAGAGCTGTCCCAAAGTGCGTAGGGCTGCATCCCTCTTGACGTGTGCTGGGTCCTGTAACCTGGAGATGATGACCTGCATTAGCTCTGGGATATGGGGGGCGACATCCTCGCCCCCGACGGCAGCAAGTTCGCCTAGGCACATCAAGACGTTGGCGGCGACAGCCGGATTGCCATCGTTTGCCTTGGGGATAAGCACACGGAGGATAGGGAGTGCATATGGCTTGATAAGTCTCTGGGTTGCGCTGACGAGCAGGGTCAGAAGACGAGTGCAGTCCTCGCGATTGCGTCTGGAAAAGAGTGAGTTCAAAGTGCTGGAGCAAGGAAGCCACACACGTGATAGTGGAATACTCCAGTTCAGTGAGAAGTTGTATGAGGGCTTTGCGAAGGGATGGCATGACATATGCAGGATTGTGTTTGGCGAGACGGCCAATCAAGCTGACGGCGGTGACGCGGTTCTCGAAGACCTCGTCATTGAGGGAGATGAAAATAGAACGAACGTTCTCGGCCTGTGCGAGGTGCTTGTCAAATCGTTCATGGAGCGAAGAAAGCACCGTCTGTCGGATGGTCGGGTCTGCCAATAACGTCAGGACAAGTGCAACGCGCGTCAACGAGATACCGTGCCCACCAGGATCCGCAATGCCGACAGTGAGCAATTTATCGAGCACGTCGCTGATGATTTCGATCGCATGGCTGCTTGCTTGGTAGCAGATTGGATCTCGCACGAACAACCTACAGCACGTCAGTGCACCCGCTCGTCGTACGTCTGCATTGTCGTCTTCGAGGTATGGCAGCGCAGCGCCTCGAACAAATTCGTTCAACACGTGTCCTACGCTGCTCTTAGCTTATCTTTGTGTACCGAACCCACTTGTCTTACCACCGAAGTCAAACGAACCAAGAGTCGAGAGCGCAAGCGTGATCAGCTCGGGACTCTTGCCCGCCTTCGTGCCAGACAAGTCACGTGGATGGGCAATGACGTCCACCCGCACCAGTGATGAGGGCGCACCAATCACCCTGTACGGCTGTCCAACAAGTATTGTCGAGAGTAGGTCCAGTAACCGGTCTTGTATCGTCTTCAGTAGTGGCGGGATGTGCCTAGCAATGGCTACTAGCGCTTGTCGCAATGGTTCACTCAGCCCACATGCAAAGAATAGGTCCAGCTGATCATGCAACAGCTTCGTCAGGTTAGGCCCGACAGCCGACGCCAGCATCCCAACACATTGGAAAATGGGCTCTTCTGAAGGTGCGTTCTTCTTCCTACCCAGACGTGAGGACCCACAGTACGATCAAAGGAGTGTACGCACCCCCTTTGTTGCAGTCCAAGT
>JBBPKE010000045.1:0-40361 GCA_038089095.1 Tylopilus orsonianus | reverse complement strand
CTAATCTGAGCCATAATAGAGTCGAGAAATGGCTTCATGTCACTTCCCACCGCAGTTGCAGTATGCCCGATGGCAATAAAGGCTGGCACCTAGTAAGCAGACCTGGTAATATCATGTACAAGGACGGCACACCAAACGACCGCTCATTGGGTTTCTCGAGCTGTGTCAACAGATGACCCATGGACTTGTGCAGGTAATGCTCAGAGAACGTCTGGGTGTCGTATGCCGCAAGGGTTGGTATCAATGTGATGACCATCTTTCGCACCAGACCATCCCTGTGTGACTTGAAGCGGAGAATCTGCTCTGCTGTATCTAAGAACGACTCCCGCATAAACTACAAGCCAATGGTTGCATGCCATCTCCTATCAAGAACGACACTATCACTCACCGTGTCACCATGAAGCAGCAGCTCGCGATACATGAGCAACGACCCGTGAATCACTTCAGGCTGTGCCATCTTCAGTCCAAACTGAGCATCCTGGAGAATCTTCATAAGGTATGTCGTCCGCGTCTGCCGCTCTCTATTTGCCACGATTTCCAGACATGCTGCCAAGAGCTCAGCGGCGCCCTCTCGAACCATGACGCGAGAGTCCCTCAGCGGGATAAGAATCTTGTCGAAAACAAGGCTGATGTGGGAATGAAAGTGGTTGGCGCTGTTGCGCGCCAATTCTTTCAAAATGAGGACTCCAGCATAACGGGGTGGTTCAGGACCTTGCAATAGTTCCACGGCTGCCGGCACTTCAAGATCCATGAATCCTTCCCCAAAGTCAGCACCACCAATGGCAGCTATCTGTCCTAGAGTCTTCGATGCAGCTAACATGATATTGACATCGTGGTTTGGGAGGAGCTGTTTCACATAGTTGTAGAACCTATAGAGGTATCGCTTTGATCCGACGATATCTTCTCCATCATTTTCTAAAAGGTGATCTGCGGCAGGGCTTCAATACTATCCACAACTAATGAATGTAAGACAGGACGTACCAATTGCTAGCAATCCTCCCAGTCTCTCCACATTGTTCTGGCTGTGCATGAGGTCGAATATGCGTTTATTGATGTCGTCGTCCCATAACTTCACCGCGGCATCATTTGGCATCTCAACTACTGTCGTTGCAACCTAGGGCAAGCTTGATAAACCAGCCAGATTGTGCGACGCTCGACACTTACATAGCGACGTAAATCAACTGCTGCCTGAAGTCGAGCTTCGTGGCTGGGGTTCCGAAGTCCTTGAAAGATCTGACCAAGATTGTCTGTGTGAATAGAAGTGATAGTCGACGCCATGCTTGTCGCCGACACAGACACAGACGCCGGCTAGGTGCTTCCTTGGACAAGTTACGATGACCACGACGTTACTGCACCGATTCGGTTATTTGTACTTGTTGAATTCCAAGGTCCTTGAGATCCATTTCTGGCCAAGTACATATTTGGTAGCCAAGTCCTTACAGTGACTACTCTGGCTGTGGGGAAGAAAATTCTTGAAGATCCGTAATTCAGGCGGTAGGTTCCATACCTTTTTTCAGCATGACCAGAGGGACACACGCCCTCTCATTTACATGAATCGTGTAATCACCTACTGACATTGCCTACCCGGAGTTTCGAGCTGAGGCCTCACCGCGTCAACTAAACTCCCTTGGTTCCGACATCCTTTCGGACGTGCTCATTTGTCATGGACAAACCCGGAGGAACTGACTGATATCGGCCTGGTGGTCTAGTAGTATGATTCCTTGTTAGGGTTGCGATTCAGTAGCACCGAATTCGAGGAGGTCCCGGGTTCAATTCCCGGCCAGGCCCATGGCATGTGACGTCTTGTTTTATTAGCTTGAAAGTTCTCTTTTACGCACATGGTCCGCCTGCTTCCATGACCTAAATGTGTTTCCGGACTTTTTCAGTGACAGCAATGATGCCAAGATCACGGGAGATGAAGTGGCAGCGCCGTGCGAAGAGCATCCAGAGACAGCGCCAGAATCAAATCAGTTGCGAAGGATGGAGAACGTCGATTTACTCATTCGCTGGTGGTAAAACGCACATATCTTTTTACACGTCACGGCGACTGATCGAACGGCCGCGTCAACTCCACGGGATAATAGGCGCATCAAGGACAGTCCCCACAGGGCCCCGCATCAAAGGTACATCGCTAGTAGACCCGAGTTTCTATTCAAGCATACGTTCCTTGATCAAGGGCCCCGATTCGTTGGGTTTTTGACTCAAAGGCACTCAAAATCGTATCGTGTGAGTCTGCGCGCCGTGTTCTACGGTGAAACATGATTTTTTTCCGAATCAGGTGGTACTTATCTTTTCTCATGACGCACGGGGCACGAGGCTTGATGCTTGGGGAGAACCCTTCTGGTCAATATTCCTGTTACAACATTGCACCTCTCTAGGTCCACCCCGCGGAATGGAGCAGAGGGTGGTAAAGACAGGACGGATATCACAGACCAAGGCAAGACAATCTCAGTGCTAGAAGCGTTTGACACGGAGCAGATAGATTAAATTATTGAGTCCCCAGCGGGGCACGCTTATATAATTCCGACTATTACGGACTCGGACCACGCGTGCATGCGTCCGAGAAACAGCGGGAGCGTTGATTGGCGCAGACGCTTGAAATGTTGATAAACGCCATTTTTCCATGGAACACACCCTGTCACCATTTTCCCTCTTCACACCATGCACGTACCTCCCCTGGACGATCACGGCCACAACTGTTGCTTTTCCTTTCGCCGTCTCCTTTCGTCCACCCTCCCATCTCCGAGCCCAGCGAACCCAGCGTGTGCAGCGGGCAACACAGCCCATCGATCCGACAAACGAGCGGGCTCCAGCGCAGAGCATACCCTTGTCTGTCTAGCCATTTCAAGTTGTCTGCGGTGTTTGTTGACAATGCCGCTTCCGCATCGACAGACCAATTACGATGATATTCCAATATCCTTTGAATCTTGTTGCGACTTCTGCTCGAGCTCAACTGTGCGGGGCCTCGGCCCGCCCCCCACATACTCTGGCGTATTCCCTCAACTCGACGTAAAGGATGACTTCATGACAACCATTGTCACGGCAATTGATGCAATTGACACTTCTCTCAGATCCCTGAGTCTCAGAATCCACGGTAGGTAGGCAATGGCATGAGAAAGGAACACTATGTAGACGTCTTGTCGCAGACCACCCGGAGCTCATGTTCGAGGAGCAGTACGTGTCCTTCACAATGTCGTTGCGTTTCCATAAATCCTCTACCCAGCTATGCCCACGACACCCTAACAGAGTTTATGGAAAGCCACGGCTTTGTCGTGACTAGACACTATCTCGGCCTCCAGACTGCATGGAGAGCCGAGTTCACCCATGGTAAGGGGGGAAGGACTATTGGAGTAAATGCTGAGATGGACGCGTTGCCCTTGATTGGGCACGCGTGTGGTCATAATCTGATCGCTGTAAGCGGCGTTGGGGTAGCCATCGCGATAAAATCCGCATTGTTGGCCCACAACGTCACCGGGAAGGTCGTTCTACTTGGCACACCCGGTAAGTTAGGATTAATGGCGATACAAGGCAAAACCTAAATGCAAAGTCCTTTCAGGGGAGGAAGGTGGAGGTGGAAAGATTACATTGCTCGAGCGTGGCGGCTATACAGGGATGCACGCGTGCCTCATGTTTGTGGCAGAACGTGCGATGAGAACGTCGCTGACTACGTTTGTAGGTGCCATCCCTCTACCGGATCTCCCAATTCCTTTTCCACCGGATCATGTCTAGCCATGCAGTCGGTAGACATCGAATTTTTCGGTCAATCGTAAGTCGAATGTGCAGGCTTTATTTCCGGTTCACGGGCAGAAAATAGAGCTCACGCCGGGAATGCCCCATGGGAAGGCGCGAACGCCCTCGATGCTGCATTTCTCGCGTACTCGAACGTTTCTGTACTCCGCCAGCAAATAAAACCCGATCACAGGGTCACAGGTACCATCCAAGGCTGTAAAGGCGGAACGAACGGTAAGTTGCCATCAGCCAGACTGATAGACGTGATGGACGTGATGGACATGCTTTGATTTCATCAGTGATACCAGATTACGCTCAGATGCGCTGGATTCTTCGTGCGCCCGACCGCGACCAGTTGGAGCATCTAAGAGAAAGGGTCGAGGCATGTTTCAGGCAAGGCTTGAAATTCGACCCGTGCGATGTAGTTTAACCGAACCCAGGGGGGCAGCTACTGCCACCGGATGCCGTCTCAAGATCACCGACTGCGCACCCTACTACGAATTGCGACAAAACGTTGTGTTGGGTACGCGGGTCCCAGTTAAATCTGACGATCAGACGCCTGACACTACCTTGACGTCGCCAGGGAGATGTTTATCGCAGACGATGGCAAGCTGTTTTGGAATGGGCGCGCAGCAGGTTTCGTTCGGAGCTTCCACAGATTTTGTAAGTTTTTCTACCGGTCACCCCGGAGGTGGAGGATTGATGATCCTGATGTGACATCCCACCAACTACGATTTCCTTTTAGGGAAACGTTTCTTACGGCACGTGCATCGACTTGCTCGCACGCACACAAATTCAACTCACGATTCATTTTTAGAGATCCCGTCGCTACACCCCGCTTTTGGTGAGAAATAGGGTGTCAAACTTTATGCTAGTGTGTGTTGCTCATTCTGTTTCACACGTGACGTAGCCATCCCTACGCAACCGAACGGAGGGAATCACACGCCGGCGTTTGCCGTCTCCGCACGGACTCTGGAGGCCCACAAAGTGTGTATGACGTTGACCAAGGGTCTGGCGTGGACAGGCTTTCATGTCCTCACCGACGATCAATTCTACGCCGAGGTAGGTCATTGAGTACAAGTCTCGCAAGATACTAACCATGTTCTATTGGACAGGTGAGAGAGGAATACGAACACACTCTGGATGTACTGAGTACAAGGTAACTGGGCATTCGGTGTCGCTGATCGTGCTGTAACGTAACACTAGTTTTCAATACCCTAAGTACAACAAACCAGGTCTCTGTATGTCTACCCAAATGGCGAATGACCTCATGACGCGTGCAGATTAGAATAGGAGTATGCATGTGAGAGATATATCCAATGCAAAATATGAAAGAAATTCGGTATAGTATCTCATGAGGAGGCTGCTGGCTCTTCGATTTGGTCCGCGGGTTCCTTGGGTGGAGTATGTTTACCGTCTTTCCGTGTTCGTGCTGCTTGGGCACGCAGCTGCTGGTGCTTCGACTTGCCGGCAGCAGCCTCGGCGACCATCCTGAATCGCGAGAGCGTGAGGTACGCCCATTCAGAGCTGAGCCAATGACACGTACCGTTCCAGTTCTCGACGCTCCTCATCGGATGCATCCGGCACGATCGTTTTGAAAATGTGACCAATGATCAACAAACCCTTGCGCAGCTCCATAAGGGGCCAGTAAAGTCCCATTTGTTTGCAACATACCTTGGCCCGGTTCACGAGCACCAGATCGGAAACTTCGCGGTCTTTCAGGACAGCATCAACAACCTGATCGAGGTTCGTCAGACTACCCAAGTCACTGATCAAGTAGAGGAATCATCGACCTCTCGAAGCACTTGCACGACTTCGAAACGGGTTCCTCGCCATGAAGCAAGCAGAATCTGCAATACAAGTTGATAGTAATTATAGATAAAGAAGCACGTGTGCAAAGAGTACCTTTCCGGTCATGTCTTCTTCCATTGCGTGCAAGATCTCCTCGGTCACCTCGCCCTTGGCTTGTAGCCTTTCCATCTCCTGCATTAGTGATTGAACACTTAGCCTAATTATTGGATTCGAGTCTCTCATGTGCTCTTTGTCGTGAAATTGCTCGAGAAGCTTACGCGCTACCAATGACACCCCATGCGTCCTTTGCCACCGATCCCTTTTCCTTCATCCGAGACCAGAAGCCACCACTGGACATTGTGAGCATTGGGAGACTACAACATCACGACGACTTACAACCCAAGGAATTTCTTCGACTTCAAAAACGAAGTGGCTTTCATGCTGTAGACGGTGCCAATAGCGTGTAGCAACTAAATGCCGAGCTCGCGAGCTCAACGCACGTAGCACCTGGACAGGAAACATGGACCCACCTCGACACCGAAGCTCTCTAATTTTAAATCCTCAGCCTCCAGTCTAATCTTCTCTTGGAATGATACCGTTTCCGGATCGTCTTTCTCTCCGGGATGTTTGGCTTCGATAAACGGTCTAAGTCGTTCAACCAGCTTGGTCGTCAGCGTTTTCACTCGCTCTTCCAGAGCCTTCCTTCGCTCTTCTTCGAGTTCTTGGAGTTTCTTTTTCTGCTCAGGGGTTAACTTGTTGCGCTTCTTGGGCGCCGAGTGCATATCCTTGTCTTTCTCCTGCAAAGGCGACGTGGGGACGCTCTTTGATGCACCTTTGGGCGGAGATGTGTCATGTGTCGAGGTGGGTTTGGATACGTCCTCGCTACTAACGGAGACTTTGAGTGCGACTGCAGCAGCATCAAGAGACCCGACTGCTTGAGCGGAAGGTACAGACTCGCTTGCAGGAGTTGTAGGACGCGTCGGACCTTTTTCCTGGGCAGGTGTAGAAGGTGGAATGATGCCTTCCTTCTCGAGTTCCTCGCGCTCTTCATCGGTTGCCACGGTCTGTGCTACAGAAGTCATTTCTTTCATCAGGGAGATTTCTCCGATCTAGCACTTGTTGAGACAGCTGGTGGATAGGATAATGGACAAGCGTACGTAGTCTTTGAACCGTTCTCCACCAAAAACATTGGCAAAGAACATGGCGGCATCGTCCATCTCATTGGTTTGTTTGTCCGCCTGCGCCACGCCACCGCACCTTGAGGACGGGCCAACCCAAACTCCAGGAAAGACAAAGACTTACCATCGACTTTCCGTTCTTGTCGTATACGGCGCGGAGATTCTGTTCGGCGAAAGTATTAGCTCTCATTGTACCAGAGTAGACAGTAAACGACCACCTACAGAATCGGACAAAACTTGATAAGCTTTGCTGTGAACACGAGGCAGACACGTTACTAGCCATTCCCCACCTTTGTTTGTTCTGATGGTCGACTTGCCTTATTTCTTTGAACTTTTCCTCGGCATCAGGGGAGGAGTTCTTATCCGGATGGTACTAATAGAACGAGAAGGCAGGCGAGGGCAGGCGGGTTCGACGCATGGTATGAAGGTCTCTGAGCGTCTAGGCGAACGACACTGATGCCAGGACGAACCTTCATTGCCTGCTTTCGATAGGCCTTCTTCAGGTCTGTGTCATTAACATCCACAGGGACTCCTAGCTACGGTTTCGACGGTTCGCAGGGCACCACAAAGTGGGATCATCAGCAAAAGTAGCTTCTTTGAAAATTCGGCTGCGCACCAAGTCATAGTACTCTGTTTCCACCACTGCCATAATGGATAGGGTGTTGGCGTACTAAAACCGAGGGTGGTGAGGAGTGTGGGGTCGTGAAGGATCTAGCGTGATATAGTCGTGAGGGACACTCGAGTAAATGAAACAATATAGTAGTAACACAGGGATGTCGCGGAGAAGGGCGGACGTACTGCATGCAGTAGTAATATCGCAGCTCACAGCCACATGATGATGATGATGATGATGATGATGACACACTCTGGTCCAACTGGATTGCAAAAACAAGTCGAGTCAAACTGGGGCTACATTGAATAATATATCGAAGAATAGATTAATGTGTAGTGTTGCCAACAAATCGCGTCCGGTGTGTGGATCCAAATAAAAATGCAACTAGTAAAACAGTCTAGACCTTGAAAAGGCCGTAGCATGTGGGGAATCAAGGAAGAAGCAAGGCTACTGTGCATCTATTGCTAGTACACTCGTGGAAAAACGAACAGCCTTTCGCGGGGTGCCTGGTCTGGTGCTGTCACTAGCAGACGACGTGACGGAGCTCGCGCGGCCGAGCGAGGAAGGCAAGCTGAGGGGTCGGTGGCCCGGGAGGAGCTTGGACATGCGAACACGCAGGGAGGATAACGGGCGGGATGACCCTGGGGACACAGCGCCGCCCGAGGTTGAGTGGGAGACACCAGACACTGAGTGCTGGCGCGGCGACTGGGTAAGGGTTGAGACTGACGTGTTGGTTTTTTTCATAGAGGAGCGTGACGGAGGGGGAGGGAGGCTGTGACGCGTGCGATGCCGGGAGGAAGAGGAAGAAGACTCATGGAGGGCGTCGGGGGAGGCACGGAGAGGCTCGATGGGTGTGCGTCGTGGGAGGGGGGCAGGGACCAGATGGTGCTGGAGAGGGCTTAGATGGGGCGTGCGGGATACATGGAGACCCATTGCAATCTGTTCTATGGTAGGACGGGAGTCGAGATAACGCGAGGGACGGGCACGTGAGATACTGAGCGCGTGTCTCTCCTCAGGGGTGGAATACATGGCCGCACGCTGGGCGGAGTGGAGTATGAGGGGTACAGGCTGGAGAAGAGGGGCAGAGGGACGGACCGGGACCTCGGGACGCTTCCCCCGGGAAGAGGAGGGCGGGCTGAACGACTTTCGCACGGAGACGAAGAAGCGGGACGCGGTGGCGGCGACGCCGGGGGCTGCGGGAGGCCCGGGGGAGTGCGGGATGTCGGGGCGGGCTGGGTCGATGTGCATTGGGGCGGGCCGTGGGGGAGGGTGCATGCGTTGCGAGCTGGTGCGGTGGGCGACGGGTCGGGCACGCTTGGTGCGGGTGTCGACAGACGCATACGAACTCGGTCGTGCTCCGGGTCAGCTCGCGAGAACTAGCCACACGCAGTGGCTGTGCACGCCCCAATGGCTCTTCCCCCTCACATTTATGTAACCCCAAATCGGGAAGGTGTTGTCAAGCCTTATTGTTGAGCGTGTACAACATCGCCATGCTATTGTCATTCCACTCTGACGTTATTGTCATGCGTGTCCTATAAGACCAAGCTCGTGCTGGTACTTCTCTTGCGCCGTTTGTCAACATACACGTACGACCCAGCTAGCGTTCTCTGAGAGCTTCGCGGGCTATCCACTCTTTTCCTTCACCTGAGACGATCCCAACTCGTGCTTTCGTAATGTCGTCATCATCTTCCAAGGCTGTCAGTGCTCCCTACCGCGCCTATCACATTGCACACCTTCCCGAGCCCTGGACCGTAGAGACAAGACCCATGTGAGACAAGTCCACAAATCACATCTGCCGTCCTCACAAGCTAACTGAGATTTCAGGCGCAAGACGCGCACTTCTTGCTCAAAGTTCATCGAGCGCCAGGTCATCCAAGCCTGGAAGCGTGTCACAGGGGCGACCCGTAGAACCCAGCGAGCATCTTTCCTTCCAAATGACTTTGTCCTCGTCACGTCTCGCCGTCGCAGCATCATGTTCCGTTGAGCGCTCATGATCGGGCGATGCACATGATTTTGACACGATGATCATGATGGCGTCCCGCCCTCATACTATTCTACTCTAATCCGCATTTTCTGATGGACTTGTAGCCTGTTTCTGTATCCCCAAAGGACTTTGTACACTAGAATTATTCTTCCTGGCTTGTCCTACTGATAACACGCTAATCCCTGTATCATTACAATGCTACTACTTGGTTGTGATACCACTTTAATTCTCTCCCTGGCGGTGCCGTGAGATGGAGCGATCTCAAAATTGATACTGTCAAGACATCTGTTACTCGGCCTACCGCCGACCGATTCCGCAGCACACGGAATGACATCTACTTATCACACATGGCACGATCACGGTGGATGCGTTAGGTCACTGAGGCCTTGGAACCTTTGGCTCTACTCAGACAATTCTTCACCGTTGCTGTCCCCCTCCCCCGTCAGCCCCTAGTGCACATTAGCACATTCAGGATGCCAACACAGAAAGGAGTCAAATCACATACTAGCAGCTGACCACAGACCGAGTTGAGTCCACGAACGAGTTTGTCCACTCGCCTTCGCAACCTCGACCTGTCGACATTGGCCTCTCGGAGACGCTGCTCAGTTTGATCAAGCTCCCTCTTGATGGAATCAAAGTTCCTTTGAATCTCCTCCTTTCGGCCCGTCAAGGACCCGATCTGGACAGACCCAGTATGAAAAACGACCCAAACCGAACAGTAGCATCTTACCTGCTGCTCACAAGCGGCGACAAACTTGTTGTAATAGTAGCCCAGTTTGCCCTGGGACATGGCTGTAGCTTGTAGCATTGCGCCTAGGCTTTCGACCGTCATGTCATCGTCATTGGGAATAACCTGGATATCGCCACTAGTCACTGGAGTCGGTGATGCATCAAACAAGGAAGGCGTGGCTGTTGTTTGGTCTAGGTGGCGAGGATTTGATACAGGTGTCATGTAGGGGTTGAAAGATCTCGGCCCCACCCTAAACACGGCAGGACCGTGGAGCTGAGTACATCCGCTCTGGGCACTACAATGAGACTCACGGGGTAGCGGCCACAGGCTGTTGGTTGGCATCAGTCCCATAGTTGTCATCATCGCAGCCAAAACTTGGGACCTCGCCAGTGAGCACGCATATACCGTTCAAATGGACATACACACTTACGGATCTACATCTGGCCCCAAAGCCACCGAGGCGCGTGGAACGTCAACTGCGACATCGTTGCTCGGAAGATTGACTTTGCTTTCAAAATCGGACGAGCTAGGCGTCCTTACCGTGCTAGCGTAAGCAAGAGGATGGACATTTGGAGCACTCTCCTTGTTGGCCGTCTCAGTGTGTAACAAACCACTAACAGATCCCATGCTCGTTTGAACACCCAAAGACAACGTTGGCCGCGGCCGAGGTTGACACTGTGACCGAAGCTCCCTCTGCTCCTGGTAAGACTGTAAAAGTAATGCCATTAACTGCCACAAGACATAAGCACACTCGCCAGAATCAGATACTTTACATCCCCTACCTCCTTCTTTGTAGGGGCTCGTCCTTTCGGGAAAAAGTGACGCTTTGCCAACGCAATAGCCCCACGATACTGATGGTCATAGGGGATGTCTCCATATCCCCTCAGTTTGGGAAGAAACGTTGCGAGTCTGTCCATCAAATTGAGCAATAGCTACATCCATTGGAAATGTAACAGCGACATTCTCTTTGCCCTCGGGAGTATCTTTATCGCGTCAATTGTGTGAGGGTCGTTTGGTTTGGTGATCAGTTCTACATGCCCTTGTTGAACCTAGTCACTCCTTGAGATGCGCGTTCCAACACGGCGATACAAATGATAGTTACAGCGACAAGTAAGACGGCGGCAGCTTGCTCTACCGTCATCTTTCTCTGCCTAGTCTTTGTTCCCTTTCCTCGAGAGTTCACTGGCAAAGACTATGGATCAACCGTGCCACTCGAAAGCAGAGTCGAGATACCCCCATCCATGAACTCGTCAAATTGCACCTCGAGTGGCACGTCGACATCGCTTTGGACCCCCTCGATTTGCTTCGCGTTCACGTACTTGTCGGCGATGAACGCGAGCTCTGTGATCACTTCTGCTCCCGGCAGTCGAGACGGTGAATTGTTAGTACAGCATCATCACGTCGAACCCACCGCGCGAGGCTCACTGCTCGGATTGTTTGCATATCCTACAAGCTGAAGACTCCCCAATGCTCTCAGTTGTCGTCTAGTTGGAGGCATTTTCGTGCCAGCTGGTCACCGTGGCTATCTAATAGCTAGTTGTCGAGGGGAGGAAAAGTAGTTGTTTCATCTCCCTGGAGCCGGTTGCACTTATAGTGAAAGACCAGTGACCTAGACGACGTGAGCAAAAAACCGGGACCCAAGGGGTCGTGGCCACATGTATGGTGGTGCCGGTATTGTTCTTTCGGCTCGTTGCAACACGATACGGCCTTGTATTGTTGGAGGATCCAGACAAACAGTCATAATTCTCGTTCCGGTGACAGGCCGAGGAAAAAAGTTCTCGTGATGACGATGCAAAAGGAAATGCTAGGACAATTCTTGTAATTAGTTGCATACGGTCCAGATAGTACAATCCGATATAAAACAACAGCATGTAGATTACACAACTACAGCTCGAAGTGATCAGCCCAATGGCGTAACACACCCTCTCCCTCCAGGTGGAACTTGAAATTCTTGGTGTCCCGACAGACAATCATGGCATGCGAGTTCCGGACACCCGTAAAAAATGCGCGCTCTTTTTTCAGCTGAGGTATGTTGTTAAGGTTCTGAATGCAGCGACGTTGTACGGGGCTAAGCAGAGCTTGGAATCGTGACGGACTTGGATTCAAGCTCACGTCCAACACCTCCTGTTGTGTCAGTGTATCATCAACGGGGTCTTTACTAGGCAGAGGTGAGGGTGAAGAGGGCGTGCCCTCGTACATGTCGAGGACAACGCTCTCGACGTTGCTTTCCAGTTCTGCAATGATACGAGCCAGCACCTCCTTGTTTGATGCATCACCTTCGAGGGCCAGGAGCCGAGCCCTTGATTTGTGGGATGCAATCGAGAGGCGGAGGAGCGCAACTGAAACAAAAGCAGGAAATATTATCGGAAGGAGTGCGTACACAAGCTGTGGAAAAAGTGATATATAAATAACACACAGAAAGAAAGTACTCCGAGCTCACCAGATTCAGAGGGAAAGCGCCCTGGAGCATAGGTGGGACTGGAGGTGTTAGGTTGCGAATCCTCGTGAACAGGCTCGTCTTTTCCTGTTCTCTAGGCGGCGGGGAAGAGGAGATGGCATATGACTTGATTACATGCTTGTATTCATCGTGAAAACCACTGGACAAATCCCATGATGAGTACGTTGAGAGCCAGCGAATCGTTAATCGCACCCACATTTCAATACCGTTCATCTCATACTCTGCAAACGGATCAGTTTCCTCGATCGCCGCAGTAATATAAGGTACTGTGAGATCATTAATCCTACGAGAATGTTAGTATTACGTTTCTGGTCAACCTTGACATGGCTTACGCATTCGCATAGATTCTTATATTGGGAAAGAGGAGAAGAGCTTGATAAAATATGTGCTCTATGTGCGCGTTCAAAACTGAGGCTACCCTGGTAGAATAGAGCATACGGACCTGGGTCTGCAAGAACGTCCAGGAGGGGTCTGCCTTTCGGTGACCACTTGTCGACGCAGAAGAACTGCTCGCCGGTCCGTGACAGAAGTCTTGGACCAATATAATTTGTAATCGCAGAAAAGGTGGAGGGAAATCTAGGTATGCCGATGTGTGGTGTAGCTACGGTGTTAAAGTTGACGGGTATCACGTTCTCGAAAAACCTATTTTGGTGCAAGATTCTGATAAATCTCACATCAGCATGCCTGTACACAGTGGGAAATGGATTACGCATACCCAATAACGTATCGTGCAAGCAAGCCGCCTAAGCTATAGCCCATTGCGGAGAAGCGAGTAACCCTCCTTCCCTGCTTCTTGTACTCCTCGATTTCTTCTAATACCTATGATGAAGGTAAGGACCATAAAGGTGAACTAGACAAAGAAACACTTCACTTCCTGAGCAACTCTCTCGCCTCCCCAGTCAATTCCATCATATGTTGACTCATCACTGTTTGTTTTGGCTACCAAGACCGCAAGCTCCGGTCCATTCTCATTAGTGCCCTTGACTTCACGAATGATTTTGTCCATGTGAGCGAGATGATCGGGGTTGCCCCACATGCCGTGGATGAGTACGAGTAGATGAATGTCTGTCATGAGGGTATCCTGCTGGTGCATGAGAAATGTGGATGACGGTCAGCCATGCCTCGGAAGGCTACGGTGCAAAGGCGTACCTTTAGGTTGGAAGCACAGAAACGAGGACACAGAAATCGAAGTGCAAGCGGCGAGACACAGCAAGTTGGTTCGAGATGATTAAGAAGTTATGAGGACCGCAGGTATGCATCCGGTCAGACGGCTGTGAGCTTCCGGCGCTGCTTGCGTTACCCATGCGGCTCGATTTATACCACGTAGGCGGTCGTGTGACAAGGTGCAGCCAGTCACGGCGGGCCCCTTGATCCGCTTTGGTGCACAAAGTTAGCAACTTTTTACCAAGTGCTTGGCGAGGCACATGTGGCATGAGGATAAATCAGCGTTCTCTCGTCAAACTAACACTGCCGGCAGACGCATATCATATTGGGGTGCAGAACAGTCAGAGTCGAGTCAGAACACATGTTTAAATGTACAATATCCAAACGAGGATTACATGGCTGGCACACGGAACATAGGTAGCTACTACTCAGCCTAAGTACTGGTTCAAGCAGCCGTGGGACCATCATACAGAATGACCAAAGACGTCGGCCAAGGACTGCGCAACTGTTGTGCATTCAAGTAAACATAGCGCAAATCCTGGAATGAACTGTCACGGAATCGCTGGAGCTGTCCTGACAAACCGGGCCCACGCCGAACATTGTCGAGGGAAAGAATGCTGCGAATCACTTGGACGATCAATCTAGGCGCGATATCAGCGCCCACAACCTTGAAAGCAACATCTGCCCGGAGGTAGCGCTCGCGTGGCGTGCGTGTGGCATCAAAAGTGGTTGGATTTGGGAATGCCCCCTCCTGTCATCACAAGATCAGAGGGGACAATACACACTAAACACAACAAACCTACATTCATACCAGCACTAGCAACATCCAAGTAAATGTGCTCGTCTTTTTCGACCGTGAGGGAGCCGACGGTGTGGTCTTTCTTAGAGATGTAGGAGACTCCCGCAAAAGGAGGGTCAATCCCTATGCAAGGGGGTTAAAAAAAGGACGTTCTGCCCAATATACCGTACTAACGCAATGCTTCGATGACGTATGTCTCGAGACCAGTCAAATCCTTGATGTCCACACTCTTCGCCTGTGCACGGAAAGTTGCGTGCTCTTCGGAATCCAGGATAAGGTTAACTACATTTGTCAAGGCTACACATCAAAATGTTAGTAAACTGTAGTACATGTCAAGCATTTACGCTTGCCTAGTGATAACTCTACAGTCACACCGACCAGAAGAGCGAGCAGTTCGTTAACGACCTGTTCGTTGGAATGTCCAAGCTCAAATAGACGTTTCAGGAGTTCGTTGTGGTTACTCTTCTTTCTGCCGAAGACAGTACCGAAGATCCCAATTATGGAGAGCTGTGGAGGGAGGTTGGCGCGGAATACCGTTTCCGCCAAGGCGAAACACTCACCCGAGACCCACTAACACCAAAAGAAGCTTTGATATGCTGAGACAGCTCATCAACATATCCCTGAACCTTCTGTCTTGAGACCATGTACTTGCCAGGCTCGACATTAAGGAAGATAAATCTGCCGATTATTCAACGTCATGAAACAAGCACCAATACGTATGGCCTTACTGGTAAATTTCACTGAGAATACCGTATAACTCCTGGGGGGTGTAGACGCCAGATTGATGCGGTTTGTCCTTGAGCGGTATGCCAGCCTAAAGGAACCCACTGTAAGTATACTCGTGGTGCGCAGCATAAGCACGTACGATTTCTGATGCGGCCCAGTAGACAGGAACAAGTTTCAATACATCAGCAACAATGTTCACACTCTTAGTATTCGAGTTGATCAATGGGCAAGAGGCAGTTGAGATCAGCTCCGCAGTTTTCTTGTAGAAGAACTGCCCAATCTTCTCGATACTCTCAGGCGACGGGGCCAGCGCACTAATGAATTCCTTCTGCACTTGCGCGGCGTCGCTAGACGCAGTGAAGAACCTATTCGGTGCCTCAGCATCAGACCCTGAAACAAGATGGCGGGGATATCTTACCCTTTTCCCTTGATGACTTGATTGGCACGTTGCTCGGACTCAGGGGTGAAATTCTGTGCATCCCTGAGCACCTCTCCAACCTCGACATAGCTAGAAACAGAAGTAGAGGGGACACATTGCTTTGGACGTTCCAGTGAATAGTCGTCAAGTTTGCCAAGGTCGTTGAGATACTTCTCCATGGCCTCTGGATGCATGAGTGGGAACCAGGTGTACACCGATTTCTCGCTATAGTCATTTGGTAGAGTACGAAGGAACAGGCGCCCAAGGGTGGAACCGAAACCCCACGCTTTGGGATCACGCTGACAATCGGCAAAGCCCCACGATGTCAGGTTGTGAGGGGTGAAGTCCTCAGTAAAGAACCGATCCCCACGTGTAAGAGCGATGGCATCCGAAAGGATGGCACGAGAGATGGTGTAGCCAGGACATAGACCTGCGCCTTCTATCACGGGTTTTGTGTCCTCGGCCTGAAGGCCGACATACAACTCCAAGTTGTCAATATGGCCATAGAGCCTCTCTGCTGCCGTTGCAACCTGTTTATCTGGGTTCCATTCCTCAAAGCTCGAGTAAGCTGGCCATGATTAGTCAGTAGTTGCCTATAGACGATCCACACGTACGCACTTTTGAGTCCCAAAAATTTCCGGAAATCGTTAAGCGAGCAAACACCCCAAGCACGGTTAGCTTCAATACCCATGATTTCGTTCAGCTTCATGATTCCTGGTGTGCCGCGGGCACCAAAGGCCGCCGCATGGTGAGAAGTGCTAGACAATGCATCAGCTACTGTATATCTTGTGATCAAGGTTACACACGAGTCCTGCAGAATTTTTGCGAGATCCGAATCCTTAAAGCTACCATCTCCTTGACGTCGTAAGCTGCACATCAATTTGAGTCAAAGACAATACGCTAGAATTACCCCCATATCTCACTTGTTGAACGTCCACTGCTCAATGCCAGGCTCATCCGCCTCAAGCGTGGCTGCTTTCCTGTAGAAATCTTGAGGAGTAAGTTGCTCAGGATCTTTCCCCGGAAAAAGTTGCTTAAACAGCTGCGTAATCCACTTCTCGTCTTCAAGGGAAGTGGTAGCGTGCCATCTGTACAAACAGTTAAACTATCGATCTGGTTAGCTCAACTAAAGTACACATCCAAGACCACGAACCTCAACACTACATGCATTACCCCGACCACGCTCGAATAACTGGTGGTTGGAGCGGATTTCATTGAAGGGTTCCAAACTCCAACTAGAGCCTTTCCGAACAAGGCCCAGAATTGCAGAGAAGTAGTCGGAGAATACAACTGTAGCGAACCAGGCAGCGTTGCAAAGACGCGCGATCTGGAAAATTTCTATGATGCACAGCTTTTAGACAGTCGCAACCAAGGAGTAAGGGATTCGAGAACCTTCTTCTTGTCTCAACAGCTGGTCAGAATTAGGCGGCAGCGTCGACGGATCAGCCCAGGTTCCCCGTTCATTGATTTCCAAAAGACGTCGCGCAATATACTGAAACAAGATCACCAACATGCAGGAAACCCGAGAGATTACAAGCTTACATTATGGTTACGATTGAACAAGACAAGAATCACTGCAGTAGCGGGTGGGAGAAGGAGCAAACGATCTTCGGCAAAAGTATCGGGGTGGAGGCAACCTCGCCCATCTTTTATTCGGATCTAGATCACATGTCAAGTAACCTGTAAATCCAGGAGATATAGACTATACCTTGTCCTGTGTAACTTTGTCATTGCCATATAAGGGGGCAAGATCAACATAACCAGAAGTCATATTAATGTTCACGTCCTTATGATTGGTTCGGAAGACACTGTGAATCACAAGGGCAGCAAATGAGAACATCAAGGACGATAGGCCGGCAGGATGTTTTCGGAACTAGAAGCAAGTCATCAACTTCGCTAGACGGTTCCACTACAAACGAGGTATTACCTCATCCCGACGAAGTAGAGTGTCAAACACCAGACCAGCATCTGGCAGCTGATTACGTGGAAGGGGGTTACCCTGTTGCACAGAACGTGCATATGGCGTCCCAGCCTTGCCCAAGTCAGGACAATCAGGATTGTTGTTGGACCCGTCCGCAGTACGGAACGCATACTTAGGACCGATATACGTTGCGGGAGGGTGGGAAAGATCATCGTACACTAGAGAAAATGAGTGACAAATAGATGTCATGTCCACAGCGCTCACAAGTCTTAACGACAAAGCTCTGAGCGAGATCTTGGATTTTGCCTGATGGGTGATTGGCCATGAAACTCAAGATATGTTCAAGCTTAGAACAAAATGTCACGAGATGTCAACAGTAAGCATTTGGTTAGAGACCCACCAACATCTTTCGATCATCGATGGCACCCGAGTGCTCGACGAGGTCAAGGACACCGGACTGTAGCAAAAATGGGATTATTTTGCAAGGTTCCAAGGAAGCGACTTACAAGCGTTGATTCGTTTATATCCTCAGCAGCGCGCTTCATCTAAGAAGACATTGGAACGATTGTAATAGTCTCAATTGATATGCACCCACCAGGTCCTTGACAGCTGCGAGGGCCTTAGACGTCCCTGATTCGCCGGACGAAAAACTCGCAGGGTATTCAGAGACGGGACTCGACGCTTGGCCATTCTTATGAACATGAGCTTACGTCGGGTGGGAAGATGGGACAGACTCACAGATTGGCTCTTGGTAGAGAAGCGTGATGAAAAGGTCCTGTTGAGAGCAGACATCGTTGGTGGGCGCAAAGAGGAGGGGTGGTGCCTTCGATGCTACTTATAGTTCACAGGAAATGATCCCTACCGAGAAAGGCAGAATGACAAACTTCGCTCGCTACTTGTGGCGGACCGAATAGCGCACAGATTAGGATACACGCCTACTCTTGGCGGACGGCGTAATGGTCGCACTAGAAGCGGTAATCAACGTCGGTGCTTTGGTTTTGGCAGTGCGCGAACCAACAGGAGTTCCCAAGTCAGCACGACACGGCGCTGGACGTTGGCTGGACACGTGAGTCGATTCGAAATTGATGTGGGATCGCATGTTGTTCAACGTCCCACGCAGAGTTCCAGGCCTCGCAGATCTCTGGACCGGTCGCCGGTTCGGGCTGAAACAGCCCGGTCACCCGGTGGGCGCACCAATCCCCCCGTACTTACCTGCCATTGCAGCAACTTCAAGGGCACGTCGGTAAAGACTTGTGGGAGTCTCGGCAATAAGGAGCTCGGGAGCATGCTGCTCCGGTTTAATTATGTACACGTCGAAATACATTCGTTATGTAATCGGATCAATAGGTTGTCCCGTGCAACTCCACACTACTGTCGACGACTCCCAGGATGGATTCTTCTGAACTTTACCATATCAAACAACAATTCACTCTCGGTGCATACCCTGCCCTCATCGCAGCACCAATACCCGACTCCTCATCGCCCGACTATATTCCAACTGTACTTTACAAAGCGCGCGCTTGCTTGGCCACTGGTGACTCAGCCGCTGCTCTTGCTCTGATCTCAAACGAACCGGAAAATGTCGCACTTCGCGCCGTCGTTGCTCTAGCCCAAGGCGAGGAAGGTCTGGAGACCCTCCGTGATCTTTGTGTGGAAGTCGAGGCCGGAGGGGAGGAAGACATCGGAGAATGGGAAAAGCAAATGGTTGTCGTGTTGGCAGCTACGGCGTTTATTCGTGCAGGGGAAGTTGAAGAAGCTCTCGAAACGCTGCGTGATTCAGCCACTGCCGGCGATGAATCGTGAGCAATCCCACCACATTTCATTAACGGAGTCCAGACCTGGTTCGTATCCCCACAGATCTGCTGTCCTCGCTCACATCTATTTATCTCTCTCCCGATCAAATACCGCTCGAAAGGTACTGTCGACAGCACTGCAAGCTAATCCAGATGCTCTTGTCCTACAGCTGTCCGAAGCTGCTATCTCTCTGGCCACCGGCACCCAGGGAACGAGTGGTAAGTCTTCCGGAATCTTGCGCCAGACTTCAACTACAGCTCAATCCGGTCAACAGGGGAGCCATATGCCTCAGCCATTTCCTTTTACACTGAGCAACTAGCCAATCCTTCCGTCTCTTCGGCTGCCCTACTCGTTGGGAGGGGTGTAGTACGCGTTTTACGCGGCGAGCTGGCAGCCGCGCGAAGTGATCTAGAAGAAGCCGAAGATATTTTGTCCCGTGCGCAAACCGATCGAGGACTAAGTGAAATCCTCGCTGGGATGACCGTCGCCACCAGTCTTGGCGCAGGAAAACGTGGCGAGGCAGAAGAGCTCTGGAGGTGAGCTAATTCTATCTCTAGTTTAGGACGATCCCTGGTGACACCTGTGTAGTCGGTTGTCCAGCCAGTACCCTTCACACCCGATGGTTACGGACCTTAGTTCCAAGGAAGAACTTTTTGATTCGTGCGCCGCAAAGTTTGAGGTACCACCACGCGCCGTAGCTACCATATTGTGAGCCTCGGAAGATCAAAACTAGCCTGCTACACTCATCCAACGCGGGATATTGCATTCGCCTGCGTGAGAAATATCAATCGAATCCTTCGGCGCAATATAACAAGGGTCCGAGTCGGGCCATTGGTGGATGTGCTGCGCATGTAATATCCTGGAGTATACTTCCGGGGTAGGTGCTCATACATGCACGGCGATTAGGTATTTCGGAGGCTTGAAGACGGGACACTGGTCTCGTGCAAAACTTAATTCTCAGACTGTTGGTAGTGTTCGCCTACATTCTCGTTGCTCCTATTGTCGGGTTCGCAGAACACACTACCGTCCTTGCTGCGACTCAATCAGTTTTCGAGTATGCGTGTGACGCTTGTCGGACGTGGTCGATACACTTGAACTTTACCCGGCGGGCGCCGCAACGACGTCAGCAGTGTAAAAATACGGAAGTCATATGCGAACATCATAATGGGATGAGGGATAAGGTCTGAGTTGAACCTTAGCACTCGAAGATGTGAATCCTATTTACAAGTGTACCGCCCGTAAGGTTCCTTACATGCCCAGGCGTCTGCGTTAGGTCACCTGAAAAGTGACATAGTAGGGACGGTTTGCAACCTTCAGACTTCGACGGCTGACCGGGGTGCCGCAGTACGTGAACTAGCACCCTGCTGATCAATCCTCCGGGGTACCCCACACGCACCCAAACCGGGGGATCGAAATAAAAACTAGATCTCAGGTCTCAGAGCCGGCACGTGAGGGACTATTTTGAAACTGATCGCTGCTAATACAAAGCTCCCACCACTGATAATCCGTCAACGGTACTACTACCATGCCAGACAGCAGCTTTGCAGATATCTACAGTCCGCGCAAGGTCCTTGATGACACCGCTTTTCGTGTCCTGGGGCCAAATGAGACACCGTCACCAGGTGCCAATATAGCGGCATTCTACAATCCCGGACACGAAATCCATCTTGTCGAAAAACCACGGCCAAGTCCTGGCCCTGGTCAGGTCTTACTTCATGTGCGTGCTACTGGGATTTGTGGGTATGTGCGACGCCATCGGAGACCTTTTGCGCATTCAATTTGAATTTCGGCCACCGATTAACAGGAGTGATGTGCATTTCTGGAAGCATGGCCGCGTCGGTGACTCGATGGTGGTAACAGACGAGGTTAGCTCGTCGTTCTTGTTCACCGCAGTATACGTGAATGTTCCACTGTAGTGCGGCTCTGGCCATGAGTCTGCCGGAGAGGTAGTGGAGGTTGGAGAGGGTGTTACACAATGGAAGATAGGTGAGCAATATTGCAAGGCTTGATATGGTACAGGGCCCAAGGACACAATTAGGTGATCGTGTCGCGATTGAAGCAGGTGTACCTTGCTCCAAACCATCTTGTGACTACTGCAGGGTCGGTAGATATAATGCATGTGCGCATCACCACTATTTTCCGCCTGTATGCCTAGTCCCAGCATGCCTGAACGCTAACACAGAGAATGTTCAGGCCCGGACGTTGTCTTCTTTTCCACTCCTCCTTTCCACGGTAGGCTAGTACTTGCCCCGAAGTAGATGTAGTCACTGATATTGTGTTGAGCTAGGGACACTCACACGATGGCACCTCCATCCTGCTGAATGGCTTCACCGTCTACCGGATTCGGTCTCATTCGAAGAGGGCTCCTTGTGTGAGCCCCTAGCTGTTGCGCTGGCTGGTATTGAGCGTAGCGGTCTTCGTCTTGGAGACTCTACTCTTATATGGTACTTCATATCCCTAATCACACTCGTACCTACCTGATAAATATTTAGCGGTGCTGGGCCGATCGGTTTGGTTTGCCTGCTCTCTGCTAGAGCGGCTGGCGCAGAACCCATTGTTATCACTGACTTGTTTCAAAGCCGTCTTGATTTCGCAAAGAATCTGGTTCCGGGTGTCCGTACGGTGCTCATCGGACGCGATATGTCGCCAACAGAGTCCGCCAAGAAGATCAAAGTAGCGGCTGGAGGGCCCATCAAGATCACTCTAGAATGTTCGGGTGTTGAAAATAGTATACACACCGCAATCTACGTGAGCGGGGGCAGTTCTTTGTTGACTGAACTTTTACGAGCTCAAATGATATGCAGTCTACACAATTCGGTGGCAAGGTCTTCATCATCGGAGTTGGCAAAAACGAACAAGTGGTAATGCATTACCCAACTAACACGCCATAGTCATCTGCGCTAACTTCTGTAGTTTCCATTCATGCATCTCAGTGCGAATGAGATTGATGTCAGCTTCCAGTACCGCTATGCAAACCAAGTGAGACACTACCTCTCATCCATCTACCATCCCTTACAGGACTGGCCCAGTACCCCAAGGCGATTCGGCTCGTGGCTAGTGGTCTCATCAACCTCAAGCCCCTTGTCACTCATCGGTTCAAGCTTGAAGACGCAATTTCCGCATTCCACATTGCAGCAGACCCTGTACAGGGTGCTATCAAGGTTCAGATTCATGATTAATCAAATGGAGGTGATGGAGGCAGCGTGACAGTTTTGTGCACTGTGTGCTGTAATCTGCAGTGCAATACTTGATTCGTTCTCAGGGCGGCGCACGGAAGATGGAATATTCCACATTACTACATGGCTCGTAGTGGCAAAGAGAAACAAGTTCCAATGTGTACTAGTAGGAAGCTTGAACACGACGCGTGACCAACGTCGTGCTGCATGCTCACGTGATCGCTTGAATTAGAACATCGAGCGGCAGTGTAGCGTAGTTTCTTCAACTCACCATCTTAACCCACACGCAAAGGCCGCAATGGCGAGCCAAGGCAAACTCCGCCAGCGAAAGGCATTTGGCGTTCCTCCACGAGCGGAAGGCTACGACAGAGATGACGAGGATCATGTTGATGCAGTGTATCGCAATCCAGTTCGTACTGTAGCTTCCTTTCTTGACATGTCAGTTGACCATGTTTCTCTTTGCAGTACATTCGCAGCGCGCTTGATCAGGCTCTGGACACTCCACAGGCGAGTGCTGCAGTCGTGGGTGTCCTCACCGCCGTTGCGTTCATGCTACGATTCTACAAAATCAATCAACCAGACCAAGTGGTGTGAGTGAATATATCATTAATACTTCCTCAGAGACTAGAACATGTATGCCCGCTAGCTTTGATGAGGTTCACTTCGGCAAGTTTGCCTCCTACTATATCCTGAGGCAGTATTATTTTGATGTGCATCCACCCTTTGCAAAACTCTTGTTTGGGCTTGCGGGATGGTTTGTTGGCTTTGACGGCCAATTCTCATTCGAAAACATTGGTGACAGCTACTCCGAGAACCACGTACCTTACGTTGGCATGCGCGCGTTACCAGCCATTCTTAGCAGTCTAACAGTTTCGCTGGTGTATGCCATTATGAAGGAAACAGGATATTCGACCGTTGTTGCGGCATTTTCTGCATCGATTGTCCTGTTCGGTACGTGGATTTTTTCCGTGTCCACTGCTCCTTGTGTGAGCACTAATAAACTTCAACTAGACAATGCACACATCGCGCAGTCTCGGCTCATCCTCCTCGATGCCACCTTTATATTCTTCATGGCACTCACAATTTATTCGTACATACGCTTCCGTAAACTGCGCTACTGGTATGTCCAGCATGCTGTGTGCCAACCCATATTCACTTCACCGCAGGGAGTTCTCGGTAGAGTGGTGGAGCTGGCTCATCGCTACCGGATTCTTCATGGCTTGCACTTGGGGTTCCAAGGTTAACGGCATCCTGACAGTCGTCACTATTGGAATTGCTGTATTGATCGATTTATGGGGTATTTTGGATTATCGCAAGGGTCATACTATGGTAAGTAGATTCTCGATCGGTGTGAACCATTCTGTAAACTCAAATCTCCAGGAATATTTTTGGAAACATTTTGCCGCTCGCGCGGTCGGCTTGATTGTCATTCCCTTCATTATTTACCTTTCATTCTTTTATGTCCACTTTGCTATTTTGGTACATTCAGGTCCCGGTGACACATTCATGAGTCCCGCTTTCCAGGAAACACTCATTGGAAATGAGTTACTAGTTAACAGTCAAGGTCAGTGATGAGCCTCGAACCATATCCTCTATGCTTACGCTCATTCGTAGATCTCCACTACTATGACGTTGTCACAATGAAACACAAGGATACCAAGGTCTTCTTGCACTCGCACCCTGAGAGATATCCTCTCCAATACGATGACGGGCGTATCAGTACCCAAGGTACGGTACATTGATACCCTGTGAAGTTAGTGGCTAACCTATGTTCAGGTCAGCAAGTGACTGGTTATGTGCATGAGGATACAAACAATCACTGGCAAATTATCCCAACGAAGGCGCTTCCTGAAACTGGCCGTGGGCGAACTGTTCAGCACGATGATGTCATCCAGCTATTACACGTGAACACGCAAACGTTTCTACTCACTCATGATGTTGCATCCCCTTTAATGCCTACAAATCAAGAGTTCACTACGTGGCCAAAGGATGATCATTCCCGCCATAATGATACATTATTCCTCCTCCACCTTGTTGACGGGAATCTTGGAGATGTGTGGAAAAGCAAGTCAGGTCATTTCAGACTGGTCCATGTGCCGACTAGAGTGTCTATGTGGACACATTCAAAACAATTACCGGAATGGGCCTTTAAACAACAAGAGATCAACGGTAACAAGAACCCGACGGACAAGAGCGCCTCTTGGTTTGTTGATGAAGTGATCGAGAGTGAGAGTGAGTCCCTCCGGTTGTTCCTGATGCAATGTCTCATACAAATTCCACATCAGGCAACCCGGATTTCTCCGGGGAAAGTGATGTGCTGCGCGAGCCAAAGAAAATGAGTTTTTTCAAGAAATTCGCCGAGCTACAGCTATTGATGCTTCAGCACAACGCTGGCCTTACGGCGCTACATCCTTATGCCAGTGGACCAATTAACTGGCCGTTCCTTCTAAGTGGTATCAGCTTTTGGACGGAGAATGATACACAAAAACAGATATACCTGATCGGCAACATTGTTGGATGGTGGTCATGTGCTATTGCCATATCGATCTACATTGGCATTGTTATTGCAGACCTTCTGGCACGACAACGTGGACATTACCCCATTCTCGATCGTAAGTTCCTGTTTGCCCTCTCTAAAGGTAGTCTGATCGCTCGCGTGCCAGCTGTTCGCAACCGCCTGTGGAACTGTGGAGGGTTCTTCCTGCTCGTATGGGCGGTACACTACCTGCCATTCTTCCTTATGAGCCGTCAGCTTTTCATTCACCACTACCTTCCTTCGCACCTGGCATCTGCATTGTTGGCTGGCTCGGTGTTCAGTTTCATCTTGTCTGATTCCATTAACTACCCCATATCCATAGCGGGACGCATGACGAGGATGCAGCCTACGCAATACGCTGATCTTGGATTCAAGGGTCCAGTTCTGGTTGGAATCTTTGCTATTTCGATGTTTGCGATGTTTGTGTACATCGCTCCTCTCACTTACGGGACACCAGGGTATGTCACTAGAGTATTTTGGTTGCTTCCTGGTTGTTAACCGATATTGGCAGCCTTGACGGTGAAAGTGTGAACTCGAAGCGTCTCTTGTCTTCGTGGACCCTTCATTTTGCTGCCAAGGTCACGAGTGACGCGATTTGATGGATAAGGACTATTTCATTAGAGCAATTAACAGCGCTGTACATAGTAAATATTGGCTTGCTCACATGAAGAAGGTAGCATCTCGAGGAAGTTTGGCTAGGCTATTCGAGACTTCAAGGAAATGACATGCGGCCGCTCGTCAGTGACTCAGGCCCGTCTGGTCATTACTGGCAAGCTGAAAGGCGCCAAGTTTGGTTTACCGACTTTGAGCACTACCAACTAGCATCAATTGGCGATATTAGTCCGGACAACTGCCGAATATCGGTCTGCCAACATGTTCAACGCCCCACGGCTTGCGCAGCGATACGGCACGACATCCATCAATGGCTTAGGGAGCAGTTTTGTGGACGAAAACCCACTTGCGGCTTCGATTTACGATGACCCTTGGAGCGCTGCCCCGTCACCCTCCCCGCCGCCCATTAATACTCCACCCTCGGCATTTAGTTCGGTTATAGGTAACCCGTCCATAAACCCAGCAGTTCCTGGAATTTACACAGTTGGTGTCAGGCGATGCAGCAGTTCCCGAGACATACCACGCAGCCTTCGCGGCTGTGGACACCACCAACTCAGGGGAGGTATCGGTCAGTGCCCTTTCGCGAGTCCTTGCTGCCTCTTTGCTTCCAGCGGCAACCATTGACAAGGTAAATTTTTGATTTGACGAACCCTACCGGTACCGGTTGTTGATCGCTCTGGTAGATTGTAAACTTGGTTAGCTCGAAGTCCCGAGTCTCGGAGCTCGAGTTCTTTGTGGCCCTGGCATTGGTTGCCCTGGCACAGTCGGGGAAGGGTGTGTCCAGAATCTTAAACTATTATAATGTCTTGATCTCAGGGTGTGTTTTTCAGACATCAGCATCGAACAAGTAGCTGCCCTCGGCGCGGAGAACAGTTTGCCCATTCCCACTTTAAATCTCGACACCTTGCAACATGGTGCTTCCGCCTTCAACACATCGTATTCACCTTACAGGCAGAATTCTGCTCGACCTACGCTGCCTAACTACCCATCGGAAAACCCGTGGAATATTCCTCGATATAGTGGTGTTACTGGTAACCCTTCTGACCCTAACCCTCCACGGAGTGTCACCATTGTAAATGGTGCATCATCTACCTTGTCTGGGACAGGCCTCCCCAAAGATTGGTGGAAGAAGCAAGAAGTCGTCAGTGTCGCTATTCAGGGACAGCAAGGCCACCTATTGAACAGGTACACCGTATACGAGATCTCGACGGAAGTGAGTTTCTGGCATCGGCACTCGACACGGCGTCCACTAAAAAGGTCACGCGTCAATAGCGAGGTCCTCCTGTCCATCGTCGCTATTCCGAATTTACCTTCTTGTGGGATTGCCTGGTTCGACGATACCCATTCCGACTCCTCTGCCCACTTCCACCGAAGCGGATTCAACGTCGGTCCTTGCTATGCTTGCTTGACTAACTGTTCGACTGACCTCATACACTCCGGCAGCTGACACTGCATTCCTCGAACAGCGAAGGTACGCTGAGGGCAACGGATCGCCATACGTCCTAATCGTGGTTACTACGCAGGAAAGGTCTTGCGCGGTTCCTAAGTTCAGTGATGTGAGTACTTTCGGGTGTGCGAACAAACATTCTTGATAAACAATGACAGAAACCACCCGGTGATCAAAGAAGATGGTCTGCTTGCTACATTTTTGACGGAACCTTCGTTGGAAACGTGGCGTAAACACAATGCGGTCGCTCTTGAGGAGGAATCCACCAGTAAACGAGTCGACAGAATAGAAGAAATGTCTACTCCTAGTGATCTCGAAGAAAAACTTGTGTAGGTGATGACGGATTGGTAGAAATTTCGAGTTACTGACACTTGTGCCCTAGAATCGTTCGCGGAAAGATGGGCCCATTGATTGAACAGTGGCAGAAGATATGTTTACTCGCGGAACGTATCATAAAGAGACGCGAATCAGCTGCGGTATGGGTTCCACCAAATCTTCGCCCCACCTATGTGCCGGCTCACTCCATATTTCCCTTCTGGTCTGACTTGCTGATGCATATTCCTCGTATTTCCGATTACGGGCACTCTGCGCACACTGATGGCTTTTCTGACCTTCATGTGTCTGCCGAGCAGGCTGACCTAGCACGCCTGACGAATGTTTTGAGAGTTGTTGTTGAGGTTAATGAGAGGTGTTGGAGGGGGGACGAGTGTGAGCTCTGTGATGGTGTGCGCCAGGGCATTGGACACATCGCTGAACATACGCAACAACAGTCTGATCTGTTGGAACAGCGTGTACGTCTTCTTTTTTTTTTTTCTCAAGCTGGAATCAAGACGGAATTCAACAGACGCAATCTCTGCTAAGGTCAACGTTGGAGTCTCTGAAGGTAATTTGTGTGACTTTTTGGCTGGCTACTTGTTCACAGAGAGTTACCAGAGCCAACGGGATCTTTATATAGCTATGCGGGATCTGTTTTTCAGGCATGATCGGCTCGCGGGTGATAATGTCGAACGTCTCAAGAAACGAGTGGAATTGAATTCCCTGAAGCTTGAGGGGGTCAAGGCCGCCCAGAGGGACGGGTGGCAAGAGGACGCTGACAGAGTACTCGTCCTCATCGAGAAGGACCAAGCAACTATTGCCTCACTTCTCAGTCGGCGAGTATTTATTCGAGCATGGTGAGTATCCACTTCGTTGTTGGGGTTGTCGCTGACTTCAGTCCCTGGAAGTATGTGGCATGAACTACGTGTCGTGCTCCATAACAGGGAAAACGCACTACTGTCGAAACTGGCGCAGACGCTGGCGCGTGAAGAGCAAGCGTTCGTGGATAGTATGTTGGCCAATTGGATATCGTTGGGGAACGCCGTGGACGAGATGCCATTCGAATAGTGATGACTAGCACTACTCCCGCCTGGATGCTTAGGAACTGATACGAATTTGGATACGATGGATTTTGTTTGGCTTAAACTTGTTAGGACTCGGATTGGCACCGACACTTCACAGTCAAGCGCGATAACCGCATATATCACGCGCAATGGACAGTTTCGACGACTTACTTGCACCCTCGCGAAGCCTACTCGAGGAGAACCCGTTTGAAGATCCATTTGCCAAGCCTCGTTCGGGTTCTCCGGACCCCTGGTCCAGCTTCGGACACCAACACTCGCTTCAGTCTCACTCCGATATCGACTACTTCAAGTCAGGATTCGAAGACCATCCTAGCACGGCACACACGACTGAGTTATATTTCAAGGGTGACTACGATTATGGCGAACAAAGCAACGTCATAGGGCCGGTCGACTCGGACCCGCTGGATGCAGCTACAGTCACGGCAGAGGACCACGGAGACGAACAAAGCGCAAGCTATGGCGATACACACTCGGACAAAGCGTCGACACCACGCACGCCTGGGTTTGGGATGTTCACGTCGGACGAGGTGGGGTCCCAGACGGAAGCGGCAGCAGAATCTGGGTCGCCCGTCCATGAGGAGGCGCCTCCGAACCTACATATCGATGAGCCTGCTGGTACCGTACTACCAACGTCGTTGCGCGTGGAAGAGCCGACTTTTTCAAGGTTGTCTTTACCGCAAGAACCTATTTCTTCGTCCACTTCTCCTGAGCGCACAATCGTCTCGCCCCTAGACCAGCAATCGCCTCCTGCAGCCATTGATCGTGCGTTCATGAGTCTGGCACTAGGAGGTGAGACTCAGGGAGGATGGCAGTCGGGATGGGGCGGTCAAGATCCTATTGCGAGCATCACGGGGTTTTCCACGCCTGCAGCCGCTGCTAACATTGATGATGACGACGACGACGACATGCCCATAGGGCAGACAGCGCGATTCAGGAATGCTGGATCCCCCCAGGTGAGTGCCCTCTTAGTGTCGCGTTAGGATGTGATAGAACGCTGAAACCATTTGGACGGACAGCCGGCTGGATTTCCCGCCTCGTTTAAACGTAACGAAGGGCCAATTCCACCTCTTTTTGCAATCTCAGTAGAGGACCCACAAAAGGTCGGAGACCCTATCAGAGCTCACACCTTGTATACAGTACATACCCGAGTAAGTTTTAACTAGGTCATCTTACACGCATCACTTAGCGCTTGCACTTTTACTAGACGTCCTCTCCTCTCTTTTCCAAGGCGACGTTTTCTGTGCTCCGTAGGTACTCTGACTTCTTGTGGCTCTACGAAACGCTCTCGGCGAACAATCCGGGGGTTGTCGTTCCACCCGTTCCTGAGAAGAATCCTTTTGGGCGGTTTGATGAACAGTTCGTGCAACAGCGGCGCTTGGCACTGGAAAAGTGTATACAGAAGATAGCGAATCACCCCGTGTTGTGCAAGGACCCAGATCTCAAGTTTTTCTTGGAGAACGACAACTTTGCTTTGGACGTGAGTGCCATTAGGTGCTGTCTTGTTTCTACGGCTCGGTAGCTTATTGCTTTTCAGATCAAACAGAGAAAGGCGGAGATAGCTCATGAGAAGGGGGGACTTATGGCGTCGATTGGGCAGACATTGACTGGCCCTCGGTTCCATGAAACGGACGAGGTGAGTATGATGATACTTGTATGGACGGACATTCGAAACGTATGTTTCTCTCAGTGGTTTGATAAACAACGTGCGTATCTCGACGGACTCGAATCCCAGCTACGCGGCCTCGTCAAGAGTATCGAGATTGTTGCAAAGCAACGGGCAGGTGCGTACGTTTCCATTGTCCCGATTTGTGGCTGTTCTGTGAGTCACATCCCTGCAATGCTGATGATTTGGCAGAGCTGGCTTCTGCGAGCAGCGAATTCGCAGCAACACTTTCAGAGTTGTCAGCGTCTGATCTTGGCGAACAGTTGCAGCAAACACTTGGTGCATTAGCCAACGTCGAGCATGTGGCAGCAGAAGCTCAAAATACACAGTCCCAGCAAGACATGATGACGTTCATGAGTACAGGTATTTATTACCACTGTGCCAGCGAGAAAAGTATCTGAACACGGAACAGCTGACGAGTATTCGAGGCTCATCAGTTCAGTTCGGGTACGTTGAATGCATTTGGACCGAAAGTATGGGTTAACCTGGACGCGAAGCTGGCTTTCAACTCCCGAGTGCGGACGTATGTGGGCTGGCAAAACGCGGATGCCGAAGTCCGGCGTGTACGGCAAATACACGAGCGCGCTCGAGCACAAGGCCGCGTTCCGACCGAGCGGGTGGGCCATACTGTTACTTTAGTCGCCGAGGCAAGTTGGGTTATACTATCCGTAATTGTATTTGACATTAAGGGCGTGTGTTGCACAGGCCGAGCGGCGCGCCCTGGATGCAAGGCACGAGTTTGACCAGTGCTCCAAATTGATCAAGTCAGAAATGGCTCGGTTCGAGCAAGAGCGGATTGACGATTTCAAAGAGGCTCTGCACGCCTTTTTGAATGGGATGATTTCACGGCAAAAAGAGGTAAGTGGCCTGTGCAATTGTAGTGGTGTTTTGGCTAAGGAAAGTCTTATGACAGCTCATCTCAGCTTGGGAGAACTATCAACAAGTAGTGCTGAAAGGGGCTGGAGGGGGGTCATAGAAGATTACATAATAGGTACTTTGATGTCGGACCGCTTAGAAATAGTACCACGGTCGTTGACGCCGAGCGTTGTCATCGATGCATAGCCCTCGGATTATTATCTAGTAACTTGGCGCCATGTCGACTTTCTTCCAGCAACCCATGTCGACGCCCGGCAACATCGAGTCGCCAGCCAAGATGGCTCGGCCTTCGCACGATGGTAGTACACGACGTAATTGCGAGCTTCGAATAGAGGGCATGACCTGCGGTGCATGCGTAGAAGTGAGTCCTTCGGGAAGTAGCTGCAGTGACATTTACACCCCACCTGTTAGTCAATAGAAGGTGTACTCCGAACACAACCCGGCATATACTCGGTCAAAATTGCCCTGCTCGCCGAGCGCGGTGTTGTTGAATATGACCCAACGGCGTGGACAACGGAGAAGATTATCAGTGTAACGTTGACCGTCGTATCCCTCCTTCTGTTGTTTACAGTCCTGTGCAGGAAATATCGGACATCGGATTTGATGCCACCCTCGTTCCCGAAGCTCGGTCAGATACGGTCACACTCCGAATATATGGCATGACCTGCTCCTCGTGTACCTCTACCGTCGAGAACGGTCTCCGTGATATGCCTGGCATCACACGCGTTGCAGTTTCTCTTGCTACAGAGACCGCCAAGATCGACTTTGAGCCCGGCATCATCGGTCCACGAGAGATGGTGGACAGAATCGAAGAAATGGGCTTTGACGCGTTACTTTCCGATCAACAGGATGCAACGCAGAAACAGTCCCTCGCGAGAACCAAGGAAATTCAAGAGTGGTTTGGTCGCCTTAAATGGAGCATTGCCTTTGCTGTGCCCGTCTTCTTTCTCAGCATGGTCGCGCCTCACATTCACTTTCTACGGCCCCTCGTTCGCTGTCATCTGTTCAACGGCATCTACTTGACCGATGTCCTCATACTTGCCCTTACTACCCCCGCACAATTTTGGATTGGTCAGAAATTCTATCGTTCCGCGTTCAAGGCAATCAAACACAGAAGCCCTACTATGGACGTCCTCATCATGCTCGGAACATCAGCTGCATACTTTTATTCCCTTGTTTCCATGCTGTTCGCGGCCTTCAATACCACCCCCGATTTCCGTCCGTTCGTCTTCTTTGACACGAGCACGATGCTCATCATGTTTGTCTCTCTCGGTCGCTGGCTGGAGAATCGCGCAAAGGGAAAAACGAGCGCTGCACTCACAGATCTCATGGCCCTCGCGCCGACAATGGCTACTATCTACACGGATGCACCGGCGTGTACTCAGGAGAAGCGTATTCCCACCGAACTTGTACAAGTAGGAGATACGGTCAAGCTCGTCCCGGGGGACAAAGTACCAGCGGACGGTACCGTCATTCGTGGTTCATCTTCTGTAGACGAGAGCGCCATCACTGGAGAACCCATTCCTGTCCTCAAACAGGCCGGCGACACAGTCATAGGCGGCACCGTCAACGGGTTGGGAACGTTCGACATGCTCGTCACGCGTGCGGGAAAAGATACCGCACTCGCACAGATAGTCAGACTTGTTGAGGAAACCCAAACATCCAAGGCACCTATCCAGGCTTTCGCAGACCGCGTTGCGGGGTACTTTGTACCGACTGTGATCACACTCTCCCTCCTCACATTTGTGATATGGATGATTATCGCGAACGTACTCAGCACGGACGCATTACCCGCGATGTTTCATCGGCATGGAGCAAGCAAGCTTGCCGTGTGCTTGCAAATATGTATATCGGTGGTTGTAGTGGCTTGTCCTTGCGCGCTGGGACTCAGCACGCCAACTGCTATTATGGTGGGAACAGGGGTGGGAGCGAAGAATGGTATCTTGATCAAGGGGGGGCGAGCGCTGGAAGCGAGTCGGTCTATCAAGCGAATACTGCTCGATAAGACCGGCACAGTAACCGAGGGTAGACTGGATGTTACAGCGCTAGTATGGGCGCCCCCACGAGACGGTCATCTATTCGATGAAGCTGTCGGCCCACGCACACTTGCGGTCCGATGTGCAGACGGGGCGACGACTCGTGCAGCTGTTATCGCAATGCTCTCGGTAACCGAAGCGCGTTCCGAACACCCTCTTGCCAAGGCCATCGCGGTGTATAGCAAGGATCTCTTGTCAGAATGTGAGCTTGACGTGTCCCAACCCACGGTGGAGTCGTTCGAGAGCGTCACCGGGGCTGGTGTTAGAGCTGTCCTTTCCCTCTCCACAACAAAGTACACGCTTTTGGTTGGCACTTCCAGATTCGTCATGCAGTCTGAA
Organism: Tylopilus orsonianus; assembly: GCA_038089095.1. NCBI lineage: Eukaryota > Fungi > Basidiomycota > Agaricomycetes > Boletales > Boletaceae > Tylopilus > Tylopilus orsonianus. The sequence continues at coordinate 6,971 of JBBPKE010000045.1, read as the reverse complement.
GAGGCGACGTTACCCTCTGCCTTGTCCAACTTCGAGACGCGAGAAAGCCCCATGGCAAGAACGGTTGTGTACGTGTCGATCGTTCGTGGCTCTTCTTTCCCTGTTCCCATTCTGGCGCTGTCCCTCTCGGACGCCCCGAAGCAATCGTCAGCGCAAGCTATCAGGGCGTTACGGTCGATGGGTATTGAGGTTGGTATGATAACAGGTGATGGGATGCGCACTGCTTTGGCCGTGGCGAAGCAAGTAGGCATACACCCAGAGGATGTATGGGGAAACATGAGTCCAAAAGGCAAAGCTTCACTCGTGACCGAGATCATGAATGAGGGAGGAGTCGTCATGGTAGCTTCGACCCGTTTCGTCACGCGTCTGTTCTAACTTTTTTTGCACACCAGGTTGGAGACGGGATCAACGACTCCCCCGCACTTGTAGCGGCCACGGTTGGCATCGCCCTCAACTCTGGCACATCGGTTGCCGTTGAAGCAGCTGACATCGTTCTTATGCGGTCTGATCTGCTTGATGTCGTTGCGGCTCTCCACCTTTCCCGCACTATCTTCCGTACGATCCAGAGGAACCTCGCATGGGCATGCATCTACAACTTGCTGGGGATCCCGCTTGCGATGGGCCTACTACTTCCTTTTGGGGTCTACATGCATCCGATGATGGCGGGTGCTGCGATGGCGTTCTCAAGTGTAAGTGTGGTGACCAGCTCACTTTTGTTGAGGCGGTGGAGAAGACCGGAGGAGAGTATCCTGGATGGGGAAAGGACTGACACGGAAGAGAAACCGAGTAACTGGAAATGGGGTGACAGCTTGTGGGGAGGCATACAGAACGCGGCATGGGAAACTTGGGAGGCGGTGAACGGGAGATCGGCAGGGTACAGTCAACTACCGATTGAGCTGGACGAGTCTGTTCCAGTTTGAGCTAGTTGTATTTATGTACTACATTTACTTGCCAAGTTGGGATTCGACGAGTAAAGCGTGCAACAAATGTCCGCCATCGGCAGCGTCTTCTTGGGAGATGTTCAGAGACATCGTGTGTTCTCATCCACTCCACCATCGTCTCCACCGCCCGCCAGCGGCTTTGACGCAGATACGACAAGCATGGCCATCGCGTCCTCTGGGCACCGCGAAGACGTCCTCGAATCCCTCGATGGCACCGAATCTCCCGCCAAGACCACCACCTCGCTCCCGGAAGGACGTCGTGATCCTACCGGCCAAACAGCGGCACCCGCCACTATCGATCCTGTTCTGTCCCTCGAACTCCGACTGCGGTGGTTAGAGGCACTCCTGCTCGGCGTTCGACAGGACGCGCGCGACCGCAAGGGGCGCGACAAGGTCTCGGAGCTCAAACCGGGCGAAAGCCTCGTCCGCCTCGCTGCGGACGTCCAGCGTCGCCTAGACAACGTCGTCGAATCCAACGAAGCGCTCAAAAAGTTTATGCACCAATGTACGTTGTGTCACTTGGCCTCTCAGTCCGCGGCGTCTTGACACACACATGTTCCTCCGGCTCGAAAGATGAACAGCACGCACGCTTCCTTACGCCCGCGTTTGCCCTCTCCGGGACTCTCCCCGGGCCCGCACCGGCGTACGACGCCATGTCTTCTGACGAACTCGAAGCCCTTCTCTTCGAAATGGAGCCCGACATTCGCGCTGCCGACCGCGATATGCGCGAGATCGAGTTGCTCGAGCAAAAAGGGGTCCTATCGGCGGGAAAACTAGCCGGTAAAACATCCTTCAAGATCTATTACTGGTTCGTCTTTTTTTGTTGATATGACCGCGCGCAGATTACGAGGCGCTGCAACCCCGGCTGCACGCGCTTCTCGCGGCGCAGGAACAAGATATGAATTTGGCTGGGTCTCTAGAGAAACGGATCGCTATCATAGTGGAACGTCACGCGACCCATGTGAGCGGCGACTTTTCACTCGATGACGCAGCGCTCGCACATCCAGTCTGACCTTCTTTTCTCGTGTCCCAGGTAGACACGCTTTCGGAGCTTTTCGTCGCCTGGGACGACGTTCTTACCGAAACGGAGAGCAAAGTTAAGCGACTAGAACAAGAGAAGGCGGAACGCATTGGTTGGTTTGAATTACCCTTTACTTCCGACACGGAGCTCTAGCTCGTTCCTGATCACTTTTCGCATAATGATACTTCGTATAAACACATAAGTAATCGACCTATCCTACTCTCCTTGCTTTCTGGCCCATAATCGTTGCTGGTTGAAAAAAGAATCAAAATTCGAGAAAAGGGTAACCTACAACAGAAATAAATATTGAGAACATGATATTTGAAAGTATAGGATGCTCACGGATGGCTAGATGGGAATTACAAGGTGACACGGGAAAGTACAGTAAGGAGTCGCTATCGGAAACAAACGCCAAAAAAGCGGGAGAGTAGAGGTCAGCGACAAGTTACACACACGAACAGGACAGCGAGGATAAGGATCGACCGTTTGGGAGGTTAGTCGCGCGCCACCCAATCGGTGCTCCGAGATACCAGCTCGATCGAGTTATCCATGGTCCAAAACAAACGCTCTGTAGCGCTGCGATTGCTCCAGCTCTTCTGGTCACGCAATATCATTGCCTAGAAAACATTGAACTCACTTCCAAAATGGATAACCCTCGTGCTTACCTGCTGTGCACCAAAATTTCGCTGATCGTGGGCAAACAACTCGACGTTCTCCTCCAGGGCCTCCGACAGTATCTGAAGGTCCTGAAGAATGGCCTGCAACGCACGAACCGCTGCGATGATGAGGATTTCTTTGCGGTTACGTAGTGTAGACCCATCATTACTAGGCGTCGGCAAAGTCTTGGATACGTTTTGGAGAACAGTATGGAGTATACGTTTGGTTTCGTTCATGATTTTCTGTGCTTGCGGGAAGTTTTTTCTTGAGACTAGGACGAGCGCGCGGGTGATCATATCCGATGCAAGGAGTTCCATACGGCGCCGTACAATGACGGGGTCCGAAGGCTTAGGAGGTTTCGGCGAGGCGGCCATAGGTAAAAGTGTGATAGTCAACAGCACGGGGTGTGCAAGTCGAGACACCTGCTTCGTCGCGGCAGGGTCATAGAAAGACCCATCCACCTCGAATACGGGGACTTCATCAATCATTCGATCCATCATGCCATCCACAAGATTCGGAGAGTCGTCAATAGCTAGCGAGTCAAGGCCCATAGATTGCACAAATTGATCAGTTGCATTGAGGGTCCGACTACCGTTTTGACTGGCAGCCGTACGCCGACTTTCAGTATTGTCGAGTTCGCACTCAATGAGCATCTCTTTGCATTCTCCATACCGCAGCTCACCAACGTCAATGTCGACATTGTGGCCATCAGTAGACAAAATTGATGATGGACCACCAGAAACCTTGCGGATGCGGAAACGTTGCCCATCGACGATTTTCATATGAAGTTTCATGTTGAGCAATGCGATGGACATCATACCGCCCACGCAACCAGCGAGGCAAGCACGGAGATCGTACCAGTCCTTGACAAACGTGTATGTTCCACTGGTGTGATTCGACATGAGCCAGAGCGAGGCAGGGTCATGCGAGCGACCATAACCGAACGAATGAATAGGCATATTGGCCGCTTCAGCGCGGGCAAGGACCAGATCCATCTGTGCACGTCTTGTGCTATCCGCAGCATCACTGACGAGTATCATCCCTGAAACAGGGTTACGTGATTTGCGTTGCAACACAACATCGAATCCTAAGTAGCGTCAGTAAGCTCTACTAGGGAAGAGGAAATTCGCTGACCGTGGTTGACAGCAGTCACCACGTCGGTCTTTTCGTCCTTGGAGGCTCTAACCAAGAACTCATCTTCCATACTCTGATTGTCCGGACGTCCAATCTCGTCAATGAATTTTTGCAATCTGTTTCTGCTGTGGGCCCGCCCTGGGCACAGATAAGGCGCTTTCCGCACCCGCCCTCCCGTGCCAACCTCAAAAGTCACCAAGCTCAACCGGTCCTTGCTTCCAAGAGAAGCGAGCACGAAGTCGAGTGAGGTTTTGATAACACGTATTTTGAGATCGGCCGTGCTACGGGGTGAATTCGGAGGGGGTAAGGAAACGATGAGGATCAAGTCGAGTGGTGGATGTGGGACAGGCGCAAGGGAATTGGAAGGTCCTGACGATACATAAGGCGCTACAACACCAGCAGGTGGGGTATCATAGCGCAGCATTGCGTCCTCCTCACTCAAGGTCTGCAACTTGTTCTGTATCGGTCGTTGATGTACAGAGCCTTGCGACGTGGCTGACGATACGACGGACCGCGAAGACGCTTGGAGGAGGCTGTCCACAGCACTAAGTGTGGTAGAGGCTGTGCTTCCGCTCAACGCCCGAGATGGCTTTTCGGAGCCGCCGAACTCTTCAATATCCAAACCACGACCAAATGCAGAAGAGGAATGACCCGCTTGTTGCTGTTGGAAAGAAGTAACAAGAGCTTGGATTTGAGTTCTCCAGGCCTCCAGCGAAGAGCGATCCTTGAATACGAGAATGAAAGAGTCCAAGCGTTCATCCTCCATCTCAATCGTGAGACTCAGGTCACCAGATGTACCAGCAATAATTTGCTTAATGTGCCGGACATAGATACGCCCCTTTAGCCTAAGAACTCCTTTCGACTGGGTGCTTGAGCCAGAAATAGCAGTCGACGAGTCGTTGAATGCAGGGGAAGGCAGGAAGCGGCCGAGTGAGCGCTTCTTCTCCTCTACTACGCAGATGATAGCTTCCTTGAATAGATAGACGAAAAACTCGCGGACAAGTGCATCCCGGCGAACAGACAGTAAATCATACATCAGCAAAGTGCCAAGCCCAGATAGGGAGTGACCTTTCCAATCAATGATTCGATTTCTGAGATCATCGACAATCGCGCTAAAAGGGGACTCTTCTTCGGTAGCCTGTGATGGCGTATACCGTGATGATTCAGTATCTGTAGTATTGTATGCAGGAGCCCATCCATCAGACGAAGGGTAATATTGGGGCTGTCGCTCAGACCCCCGAGATAGATCGGTATCTTGGCGTGTGTGCGCCGAGGTATTTCGAAGGGAAATTGATTCTGATACCAGTGGTCCGGGTATATGGGATGTGTTGCGCCTTGCAGGAAGTTCAATGATGACGATACAAGTGAGTGGCTGAGACGCGTCTCCAGACCTGATGATAGATGAAAATTCTGGTCGGACCTGGATGGATGGTGCAACGATATAGTGAGAATCGCTGGGTGTTGATTTTACAGAGACGGCATGATCAGTGGGGTCATCGTCCATAGGGTTATATGGTGTCGTTGCAGTCGGCGCTGGGACGCGGCGTTGTCGTGAGGTTGGCGTATCGCGACCGGGATAAACGGCAGGCGAATGAGGGTCACCCATGCCTGTGAGGGCAGCCAGTTCTATGGATGGGTCATGAAGAATATTTGACTAGTTACTTGGACAAAAACACTGACTGTTGGTTTTGCTGTTGTCGCCATCGCCAACTTTCATGGGGCGGCGACAGACACCGCACACCCCCAAGTTGGACTTGCGAGGGACCGCAGACCTGGATTGGCTAGGCGGAGGGCCGTAAACAGCGGTGAAGCAAGCCTACGGGAGGGGGTGCATCAGAGAGCGAAGCTGAGGAGATTAGCATGCTCACTTCGTGGAGGGAGTGACCGCATTCGGGGACGACGTGAGGCTTTTCCCCCGGCAATCTGAAGCTGAAGCTGAGGGGCTCCAGACATACGGGACATTCTTGTTCATCGTCGAGGGTATCATGAGTGGAGATGACGGGCAGGGGCGGGGGCGGCATTGCGGCGTAAGGATGATGGTTGTGGTTATCGGGGAAGTTTCCTAAAGAGTCAGAGGAATGAAGGGAAGTTGCCGATTCGGAGGGGGAGCGGGGGGGCTTGCGCTGGAAGACGGCCTGGAAGCCCTTGAGAGTTGAATTCCTGAAACTAGGGCCCTTGGGCAAAAGAGGGACTTGACGAAGGGAATGTGACAAATGGGTGTCCAAGGACGGGGACGGATCCGCCTGATTTCGGGACAACCAGGAGCTCGACATCAAAAGACGACAGCGGTGTCAGCCAACTCTGCGACGAGTGCAGTGAGCACAGAAAAATGGAGGGGATTACGGCGAGATGTCGTGAGGCGCTATGTTGAAACCCGCTGCCAACTTTGCATTTGACTTCGCTTCCCCTCCGAATTTCCCAGCGAGCCGAACCTATCGTCCTCCATCACCGACTGATAATTGTTCCTAATCCGTGTCTACAAATCCTCACTAGTACTCGTAGAGGTTTCCTTGGCGAGCAACGCGTTCCTGGTTGCATTCCAGCGCGTTTCCAAGCGTCCAAGGGTTCGCTGGGTTCTCTCGTAGTAGAAACGAAGTGCATGTCCTCAATGAGTTTCAGCTGCTCCATGCCTATCGGCAAATAGAAATTTGTCTGATTTGAAGCTGGGTCATGCATTGCCCGGCGGAAACGCCTCAATTCCCGCTTCTTACTTGGTCAGCTATCTAAGGTGTTGCTGGCAGAACCCTGCCGTTTTTGCCACGCAGCAGGGCAAAACCGGCACTGCCGGGCAAATGGGGAATGCCCAGAAAAATGGTTGGCAGAGTCCGGCCAACTTGCACCAAATATAGCTTGGTTCGGACTTGTACTCAACTTGATATTGACAGCTACCTTCATCATGTCCTCTAGCACTAGTGACCACCCTGCCCCTGATTTTATCACTGAACTTTACCTGCATTGGGAAAGTGGACAACAAACCCAGTTGGTATTACTGGAAATGTAACATCTGTGGTGACACATCTAGCTTGAAAGGTGTTTGAATTCAAGGATGCAACAATAATCTTCCCAAGCATATTGCTTGTAGCGAACGCTGCATTAACCTAGCATCCCGATATGGGCATAGCTAACCCCACGTGGACTTAACCGTGGGAAAGGATAGGGTTAGCTAAGGGTTATCGCTGACTAAGCGATATGTCTGGAATAGGAAGGGGCCTGGACTA
>JBBPKE010000044.1:35638-53960 GCA_038089095.1 Tylopilus orsonianus | reverse complement strand
ACACCATTTGTCCAGCCGAAACCCACTTGGACTGTGTATTCTCCACCGTACCCCGAGGAATCGACATTGAGATTGGAGAATTTTTCGTACATCTTGAACCAGACCGTAAGCCACAGCCAAAGAAAAAGAAAGAAAGGAAAAGACAGATCACAAATGCGGAATGATGACGTACGTTGCCCGTGTTGTTGATACTGTTGGTGAGGTTGAGTACTGCCGGAGGCAGCTGAGGCAGCATGCCAGGAATAGACCCCCCCGTAGCGTGCCTACAAACGAGCTGCAGGCAGACAAGCAATAAATAGGAAGCACGCTCACCAGCTACACAAAACGCTCGTCATGTATCTGTTTGCCATCTCACGCTTGAGGGTAGCCACCCATCCCTCACCAGCTGTGGCGTTTCCTCCGTTGACGACAGTCCCGTTCAACCGGTTGACATCGGCACCGGGCCCTGTTGCTGTAAAGTTTACGTTGGGCTGGTCGTGGTATGGCTGCCCAGGAAGCTGTGCCTCTGTGAAATTGAGTTGACCGGCGGGAACAAGATCATAAGTCGATTGTCCCGAGCCAGGTGCCGGAAGAGTATTCGTTGTCAGATTTGCGGGCAATGCTTCGAGAGCGCAGATAATAATGTACTGATGAGGTGGCCAAGCATTTGGTGAATCCCTAAGAAGATCTCGTTCGCGACCACAAAAGATCAAGAATAATGATGGCTGACCAATTTAACCCCGTCCAGTCGACAAAGGTAACAGGGAAAGTACCATTGTACTTGTTCAAGACCATATTGACAGAGGCAAAGTAGCCAAATGCATTCTCCTGAGATTCCAGGACCTCATCCGGGATAATATTATTCCATACCGGGTAGAACGTCGCGGCCGTAAAGATGGAGTTGCGTGAATTTGAAGTTAGGTTAAAGTCATAGAACGCAAGCTTTGAAGCGTCCCACATGAGATCCAGGATTCCAGCACGCAGCTGAGTGGCGATTTGAAGGTGGCTGGCGGCAGCGGTAGCGTTACTATTTCCGTAAAGTTTGGCGAGAAGGACGTGCGCCTTGTCTTGTAAAATGTTGGCCCTTTGCTTCGAATACACCAAACACATTACTCACAAAGGATACTGTTGAGACAGACGGGAATATGGTTTACGACGTTCACTGTGCGGAGACCAGGGCTACTAGCCTGCGGAATCCGCTCGAAGCGGGAGCTAAAGTCCCATCCAGTCTCGGCTCCAGATGCAAGGTTGCTATACACTTCCGAAGCTTCGGACTCGGTCAGAGGCGTCATTAATGCAGGGTCATGTACAGTTTGGTAATCTTCAATGTATGACTCTGGGCGGGGTGCACTGTTATTTACTGCATAGCGAAACATCAAATAGGTCTGATTGGTGTACGGGCTTGTTACGTGGATTGAGCGGTTGTTGGCCCACCATGCAAGTTCGGCCTGCGGCACGTAATTTAGCATCGCAAGACCAGCGCGGATCCAGTTGCATACCTCGGCACTAGGAAGCCCTCGCTCAAGAATGGAGGTATCGCCCGAAGTAGTGACGTAGTCCGAAAGCATCTTGAAGCACATCAGAATCTATCCAGAACAATGTAATCCTGGGATCTTACGTGGACAAAAAGTGGTGGCTGGGAACGGTCCAAGTCTACGTATATAAGCCTATACCGACCGGAACGACACAGAAAAAGCACGCTTACAATAGGTACGACCTCCGTTGGGTATAAATCCAAAGTCTCCTATCTCGTCCATAAAGTTTTGCAATGTTCCGTTGACGGTATCAAAGAGTTCCGACTTCATCAGGCCCTGAATGATCCAGTAGCTGTCCCAATAATCTATGAAACACGTCAGCGTTCAAACAGATAGCCCTTCACAGAACTGCAAACATTGTTCCCGGAAGCGTCCGCCAGGGATGACGAAGCTGTGATTCAAGTGGATAAACGTGCTCTCGCACGGTCCATTGGTGTATATGCTACAGAGAGCAGATTCATTAACCGTTCTAGCGAGCTGAGTCCAGTATCCGTTGACGATTTGCGAAAACGCTTGGAGCAAGGGGTCCGTGACATTATTCAAAAACGGCGGGTTAGGATTGAAACCATTCAGCGGAGCACCCTGGAGTTCGAGACCCTCCCCGAGGAAATAATTATCCTCAAAGTAAACGATATCACCTTCAGTCACGTTTGAGAGATTGAAAGTGGCAAACTCCGCGAGGACTTGCTGAGGCGATATGCGTGTGGGCTTGTCGACGATCGTCTTTGCATCGCTGTACACCTGTGCAAGGTTCACAGTCTGCAACAGCTACATTGTTCGAACCGTTAGCATACAGCGACAATTCCTAGAGATGAAACGCGATGGACTCACTGCTCCGGGACAAAAGATCTGACCAATGCACCACGGCTGGACGGGGGGTAGGGGGGCTTGCGAAGGCACCAATGCACTAAGAGGGACCGTAGGGCTAGCCACCGAAGTCGAGATGGTCACAGTGGGTATTCCTGTCGTCGGCGGGAGAGTCGCTGTCTGGGACGTAGCAGCTAGGGCATAGCGCGTCAAACTGAGAAAGGTGGCCGCCTTGAGGCCCAACGCTGGGAGCATCTAGGGTGAAAAGACTTTTATATGTAAGAAAAAGAGGCGTAATTTGGATCGTGCAGGAGCTTCAAGTTCGTCGTGAGCTTCCCTGAGGGAGGATGAGTTATCTGAACCCCACAACACATTTTAAGAGCAAGCGAAATTAGACCCGCTCAGTCACCCCCGCGGCACAGGAAGTGTTAAGCGAGAAGCGTGACGACCTACGAAGCCAGTTACCCGCACATCGCCGCTGAACGTGGCAAAATCCATGTTAGAACAGTGAGAGTCCATTGCTAGACTTGATTTACTACACCTATACTCATACTTCACAGCTAAATACTCCTCGGAATAGTCATTCTATATATTTGGATCATCGCCTCACTTAACAGGAACACGCTCTCGTGGATTCGCCGTAGGACACTCAGCACTAAGCTCACCTTCACGTGTCAACCGTTAAACAGCCGGGCATAGGTATGTCCCGAGGAGGCACTACTGTTCCCAGTATCCTAGCACATCGTACCGCGGCTTTCGTTCGCTGTGAGAACCTGCCTCCAGCGCAGACAAAAGTGGTGGGACCGTGGCCTCAGATGGAGAATACATTTAGCAGCTTGGGTCATTCAAGATGAAGCCGAATATTGGATCCCTGTGGGAGACAGGGTTTCTGATCCAAGCAGGTCATGAGTCATCATCTCCGTGTTTCGCAAACCACCTTGGAAACAGGATTACCCCAAACGGTATCACAGAGTCGCGCGATGAGGCGGGTACCAACTGAGCTCGGAATATTGGTTTGCGTGTGCTCTAGATAGGAAACGCGTACCAAGCTTACCTAGCCGGGAATCAAATTGTACAAACACAACTACGATCATGCCCGTGCCCGCTGATTATTTGTGTAAGCGAGGAGAGAATTTTTGCGTCCTGACGAACAGCTGATCCGTTGAACGTCGTAATAGTTCAGATCAATGTGCCATGGTCAATAAACCCAAGGTGCGCGAAGGGTATGATGACTCAACGTGACAAGATCGCGATTCTATGTTCCCGTGCATATTCACAGACTCGGGCTTGCGTGCAAGAAAATATTATTTGGGCAAGAGATGCAAGGGTGTACTTACGAATGGCATGTCTTCTCTTTGAACCGTAAATGCACCAAGAAAAACAACCAAACAGCTACCCGCACCCCGAACCCATATCTCAGTCATGCATCATATTAATGCTACAACGCACCTGCCCCCCTTGTCAGAAGCAAAGCAAAGGTACCGATGCGTGGAGTCCAATACGTTCAATTGTTCCTAGTACTCCTATTCGACCATCACGCGCTCCGTGAGGAGGCCCTCACCATACGCCATGCTCTCGAAGATGACTTGTCTCCAGACGCTGATGGTGAACTCTTGGGCTTCCTCTTCCAAGACCTGTGGCGAGGACGGTTGGTGCATGGCTACCCAGGAAGTACTGGATGCATACCGGTTCTAAGCCATCCACAAGCTTCTGGGGACTTTTATGGTCCTTGAGATGTTCTAGGACGAACATGATGAGATCGTCGTCTTCCAGTTCGCCAAGATATTTAACCATAAGGCGTTTGACCAGCGGCTCGAACTTGCGATCGACCATGCTCTGGCGAAACCAATCAGTGAGATCATAAAGACAAAGTCATAGATGAGCATACATCGTTGAGACCATCCCACCTGACCTTTGCCTTGAACAACGTCTCCCTGTCGTGAGGAACAGACTCCTTGATAGTCTGCAGGCGTTCCTTTGCCTTGTCGCCCTCCGCGGCACTGAAATCAAGTTTGACCAATGGTACCTTGCGTTTCTTAATATCCTCTTCCTCTTCTTCCTCTTGCCCAAACACAGCAGCTTTAACCTCTTTTGGCGCCACTTCGGCTTTCACTGGTCCAGGTGCAATAGACATGTTAAGTTTAACTGGTGCGCCGTCGTCGAGAAGCATTCCGGCTTTACGCTGCTCTTCAGCAAGAGCTTGCATGTCTTCCATCTGACGAGCGAGGAACTTTTCTGATTCAATTCGGAGGTTCTCGGCTTCGCGTTCTTCGTAAGCGCGCGATTCGGCATCAGCCGCTTCTTCGGCCACCACTCGGCGTGCACGAGATTGTCGCCAACGTGCCCTGGTAGCATCATTGCATGAAGATGGCGGCAAGGACAAGTATCGAGTGACACACCTATCAACATAGAATAACTCGTCGCTCTCATCGTCGTCCCAGACGTCGAGCCGAGCTTGCATCTCCACGCGATCCCGTTCTTCTGCTTCCTTGATGGCATTTTGACGGGCAATTGACCGTTCTAGTGCAGCTATACGAGCTCGTTCTCGAGGCTCGTAGCGGCGTTCTCTCTAAGGGGCGTGGAGACACCGTTGGCATCAGTGCAGACGGTGTAGCAACTAAAGAAAACACCCACGTCCTTGAAAGAAACCTCCTCGTCACGCCGTCTGGCATCCTTGCGGTCTCTTTCCATTTCCTCGTCGGTCTTGGGACCCTTGGTGCGCTCATCCGATGGACCAGTCGAGACGCCTGTGTCCTCGGCCCGAACAAAGCTGACCGGCTTTCCGTAAGCTTGTGAAGCCTTGCCCTGCGGTTGACCCTTTGCGGGCGTTGATTGAGATGGCTGCTGCGACTGAGGCTTACCCCAGTCCCTCGACTTTGGCCCGCTCGGTGCCGTAGCGAGGAGATTAGGAATGCTCTCGCGGACTTCGCGCACCTTTTCCCGTTCGCGCTTTGCAGCGCGCTCACGGAACTGAGCGATCTCGGATATGACGAGACCGCGCTGAGTTTCTGGAAGATCGGCTTCCTGGAGATCATGGAGGTGGGGAGGGATGACGTATCTCTCTTTGTCGAGGAGGCCGCTATTGGCAGCATCCTGGGAAGTGCGAAGGATCTCTTCGACAAGCTCCTGGATCCTGGCTTTGGTCTGCAGCGTCATGGCCTCGTCCGTCTGTTTGCACGCAAACGATGAGCATACAAGAGGGCACGGCAATGGAAAACAGGGGCTCACGTCCGTCTTCATCTTTTGGGCCGTGTAGGCATCCAAGAAAAGTTTTGTCTTTTCGTCGGCCTTGATCTGGGAAACGCACGCGACGTGGGATTGAAAGGATCAAGGAGCAGTGACAGGACGCACCAGCAGCTTTTTGTTCGCGCAGCCATCTTCGAGCGCGGGGAGCTCGATGCCCTGGAGGAGGGTCAGACAGCGGATGGCCGAGTCGGGATCCTCGAACTCGGCAAAGCCGAAACCCTGGGGTTTGTTCGCAGGCGTGATGAGCCGCTTGAAGGACTTGACGGGACCACATGCCTGGCGACAGACGAATGAGCAAGCGTCGTCGCCGGGAAAAGGTACACACGGCGAGCATGCGGTTGAGAAAGGCATCGGTGATGCCGCCAGATATGGAGCCCACGAAGAGCGAGGTCTGTTTCTGGGGGGGCGTAAAGGGCTGGTGCATCATCTGCTGCTGCTGTGCGAGGGCGGATATCGAGGGGCCCTGGCCATAGGAAGGCAGCGGGGGACGCAGACCAAGTCCGAGCCGGTTCTGCATGATTTTGGCGCAACGCAAGGTGGTTTTCCCACGCAAGCATGGTGCTCTTCTTCACGTCGTCCGGTGAGTGACCCGCCCCGCACTGTGCACGACCCCCTGACTCCCCCCCCCCCCCCGCAGCGGTAAGCCCCCCAGCGACCGTCTACATGGGTCGGGACAAGGTCGAAAGTACGCCCCCACTCGTCTCCCTCGCCCCCTCCTCACACAGCCCAGACGAGGACCTCATCAAATATGCCTGGCCCCAGGACGTCTGGTTCCACGTCGACAAGCTCTCCTCCGCCCACGTGTACCTCCGCATGCCCGACGGCATGTCCTGGGACGCAATTCCCCCCGCCCTTGCCACCGACTGCGCCCAGCTGGTAAAGGCCAACTCGATCGAGGGCAAGTGGGCGCCCGCATCGCAGCTTGCCCGCCTCACCCCGCGATCTTCCAGGAAACAAAAAGGACAATCTCACAATTATATATACCCCGGCCGACAACCTCAAGGTGTGTACCATCCGCGATCATCAATGCAGCAATGTGACACGCTGTACGCAAGAAACAAGGTGACATGGCCGTCGGCCAAGTTTCCTTCCATAACGACAAGCGAGTATGCCCACCCTCGAGTTTATCCCACACAGGCCTGATTTCACAACCTGGGTCTAGGTGAAGAAAAGTATGTCCACCTCCGAATCTCTGCCGTCAGGGGCACTAAGCGCCTCCCTAGTTCACGTCCCAAAGCGAGAAAACCCCATTGTCAACCGCCTCAACAAAACCAAGGTTGAAAGGGCGGTCGACCACGAACAGGAAAGGATTGAGCGTATCAAGATGGAGAACGCAACGAAGCGCGCCGCAGCTGTACAAAGAGTGGGCATCCTCTTTCTCCGCGCGTGTTTATTGTTGAAACACGTTGTTTTCTCTTACAGAAAAAGGAGGAGGCTGATGTCGCGAAACAGAGGGCGGAGGAAAAGGCTGCTCGCTCGTACGACCTGCTATTCAATGTCGAGGAAGACCCAGACGTCCCAAAACCGACCGGAAAGGCAATCGAGGAGGATTTCATGTAGTCCACCCTTGAATATTGAGAATTGAATGTCGTCCCTTGTACCTACCGTGCCCGTTGATCCGCCCTTCTCTGTGTGATTGCGACCTGTTAGCGTAGCCTGCGACTGCAAGCTTTAGTCACGACTTGGCCTCCCACCATGAGCATTCGCTTCGCTCCTCCCCCACACAACCAACACGTTACCGATGATCTTGTGACATCTTCATGCTCAGATTCTGACGACTATGCAGAGGAAGACAACAACTTTGACGACTGGATCTCAGATCAAGGACGATCCCAACCATGTCGATCGCTCTTTGAGGACAAATCATTCACTACTGCACAAGAAGCCTTGTCCCACGACAAGTCCACGCATGGGTTCGACCTCGAGTCCACAAGCAAGCAATGGAGTACGTCTTTTCTCATGCCCCCATCATCCCGTCTATTGAAGCCGAAACGCAACAACAGAATTAGATCTTCATCGTCGGATACGACTAATCAACTTCATACGGAGACATGTAAGATTGGCGATGCTCCTACGTTGACGCGGAGATGACCGCATTATTCTTCGTAGAAGTTGACCCCTACGAATGCTGGGAATTTGACTGGAGCTGAATCATTCTTTACCTCTGACGAGTATCTTATTCCAGTCATCGAAGATGATCCTCTCCTCCGTATGCCACCTTCTCACCCACTCTCATTATCGTTTTATCATCTAACCCGTATAGAACTCGACTTTGACGATCACTGGTCAGAAGACGATGGTGATAGCCCGTCCGCCGAACCCGATCCGAGTCCGCCTGTAGACCTCGCCGGCGCGTTCAGGCGCATTCAGAATCTTGAAAAAAGGTTATCTCAGGCACAGAACGACCTCTCTCACTATAAAAAACTTGTGGTTCAAAACCTAGGCATTACCACTATTGCCGAGATCAAGAATGACCCTGGTCCGTCGACCGACGATCCTCTGGGCGACGATGACACACATTACTTCAAGAGCTACGAGTGTAACGGTAGGTATCATGCTCATTGAAAAATCTGGCTGATGATCACCTTATTCATCCAGATATTCACGCCGTGATGATCCAAGACAAAGTCCGGACATCCTCTTACGCTTCATTCATTCTCACAAACCCTATTTTGTTCCGTGACGCCGTCGTACTTGATGTTGGGTGTGGAACCGGCATCCTCTCATTATTCGCAGCCAAGTCTGGTGCAAAACATGTTTACGCCGTGGAGGCAAGTGATATGGCTGAAAAAGCTGAAAAAATTATACGCCAAAATGGACTGGAAAATGTTATTACGTGGGTCGCTTGTTTGAAGTTCTGTCATGTTGCCCTTACCATTCGTGGAATCCTAGTGTGATACGTGGAAAAGTGGAGGAAATCACTTTCCCCAGCGGTGTCGACCACGTTGACATCATTATATCCGAATGGATGGGCTATGCACTGCTCTATGAATCGATGCTTGATTCTGTTCTGCATGCCCGTGACAGATTTCTCCGTCCGAATGGGGGAGTCATGGCGCCAAGTCAATGCAGGATGATGCTGGCGCTCTGCGAGGGCAGCGAAATCATGAAAGACAGAGTGGACTTTTGGAACGATGTATACGGTACGACCTTGCTCGATCGTGTACCCTTGTGTGATTGAACGGGGGTGCAACTACGATCAGGTTTCGACCTTTCCGAAATGGCGCATGATGCCTACCACGACGCCATCATTGACGTCGTCGGCCCAGAGTCAGTAGTGAGCGATCCATGTCTACTCCAGGTCAGACTCCTTTTTCGTCTCCCTTCACTCGCGTACATGATCTATACCTCAGGATCTCCCTCTCAAAACGATCACATCCCGCCAACTCGAATTTTCATCCTCATTTTCACTCACATCAACCTCACCCATGCGCACTAAAATCCACGCGTTCGTGCTCTACTTTGACACATTCTTTACCACCACTGGCGAGCCGCTCCCACCCGATACTCCCGTACGGCTTATCAAAGAAGGCGATGTCACCCTCGCAGAGGTATGGCCGATTGCCGGTAAACCTCCACCCAAGCGCAGAGCTAGCACGGGACCAGGCTTGAAAGAGCGCGAAGATAAACGAGTCATTAGTTTTAGCACCGGACCGATGAGTCAACCGACGCACTGGAAACAGACACTCTTCTTACTCCACGACCCGATCTCCGCGGAGGAGGGTGAGTATGTCGTGGTTCCTTCTCGCACCCATGTCTGACACCCTTCGTTTCCCAGGCACGATCGTCTCTGGCACATTTTACTGCCAAAAGAGCAAAGGAAACGTGAGGGAACTCGATATCGAGATTCATTATTCGGTCAAGAAGAGCATGGATGTACCTGCGAGTGAGGTGGTCGTGCAGATCTACAAGGTTCGGTAGTAACATTTCTACGTGTGAAATTGGATACGCCAACATGTTGAAAAAGTCACGATCCAAGCATCGGAAAAAGTGAATCATCACATTTGTGGGTTGATTTCCTACGGACC
This sequence comes from Tylopilus orsonianus, assembly GCA_038089095.1. Lineage (NCBI taxonomy): Eukaryota > Fungi > Basidiomycota > Agaricomycetes > Boletales > Boletaceae > Tylopilus > Tylopilus orsonianus. Next base: position 44,365 of record JBBPKE010000044.1, on the reverse strand, counting down.
GTGCCGGCGCGTTCATAGAAAGGTGTTCGCTAGGCATGTACACGAAAAAAAAGGGTGAGTAGTATTGCAGCTAGTAAGTGGCACGTAAGAGTACAGACAATATCGACTATGTATGTGCGCGAACGGGGGGGAAGTCCATGCATAAAAATAAGAGCCAACTAGGTCCCTATGAGCAACTCATAACGAGACAAGCGTGCTGGTGAGCAGATAGCATGAGTATGCAGAGAGCAAAAGCGACAACGATCTTGTTCCCCCGAGCCCATCAAAGCGTCCGGTCCGCGTCGGAAGCGGCGCTAGCAGACTCGCACGGCAAAGCAGGCGTGTGAGAAGACCGCAAGGAAGAAGCGATCGGTCGTAGCGGCGTATTTGATTTCATACTACCAGCGCTCCGCCGATCTAGTCTGAGCTCCGCGTCGATGAAACTTCCTCGCGCTGCCGTTCCTATCCCAGCCATCCCCGCAAAATGCATCCCAAACTCGGTCGGGTCGCTCGCCTGAGAATCCCGTTTGTCATGTGCCACCAACGACGCCCACTCCGTTGGGGAACCCGGGTCGGGATCTACAATGTCAGGCGATGGGAAATAGGACGAACAGGGCGAGGACGCCTCCCCTGCCTCGGTGCCAATGATCGTGTCGCGCCAGGTGCCGGCATGAGGGTCCCAGGGATCGCATATGTCCACCGCGTCGGAAGCGTTCAACTTGGATTTACGGAAGCCGAATTCGGAAGCGCATTCCTCCTCGACGTACGTCCGGCCGCTGAGTTCCGTGTATTGTGAAACCTTGTCCTTGGACTGGGAGGAATCATACAGGGATGTGCTCTGATCAACGCTCGACCGCGGCTTGGTGCGTAGGCTTCGGTACGCTCCATACACCGTTTTTTGATTTGATTCTTCTTCTACATGTCCAGTAGGGGAGGACTTTTGCCATCGCTTCCGTGCATAAAAGTATCGCAGTGCAAAAAGCCCCAGACAAAGCACGAAGAAGGCAACTAGTCCGATAAGGATTTTAACACCCATCGAAAGCTGTGAACTGTCGCCGTGAGAACTCAGGCCTTGTGAAGAGGTGCTGCCTCCCAAGGGCTGTTTCAACACACGAACTTGGTCAAACTCCTCCATGGCTTGGGTTGCATTGGTTAGACCGAGCAGACCGAGTGCTGGGTTTGTTCCTAGCGGAACGGTGTTGTTAAAATTCCCTCTGGCGTCGGGTTGTTCGTATGCCAAGACAGTATACACATTCCGCATAAAGGGAACCCCTAGGATCATATCACCTATGTCGGAGGTCGCTGTGAGTTGAGAAGGATCAGTCTGGATGAGACCTGTGCAATACTGCGAGCTTGATTGTCCCGCGGGTTCTGTTGTTAGATCGAGAGGATGGATCGAGAGTTCGTCTTGACCATCTAAAGTGATAGTCATGTTGAGTGGGGTTGCACATGGGACATAGTCTGGGATTGGCGATATGAGTAAATTGTCAGATTATGAAGTAAAACGGTCACACAATTTCCGTCAGAGGCAGGGCTGATACCCAATGCTCCGTAAATTCCATTGGCCAGAGCGGGGGTCGTAATTATCAAGGGCACACCTGAATCCAGGAGGGCGGTTGGTTCGAGTGCGCCAGATAGCGACTGCAGTGCGACGGAATGCGCTTGACCATTGATATATACGGTGATAGCACGAATGGTGGTCTTCCAGAAGAGGGTACCGATGTTCTCACTGATAAGGGACGAATAACGGATTCGTGATGGGTCTGGGACAATCTCAGGAGGATGGCGACCGATACCTAGGAGAGAGGGTAATTGGCTGGATCCGGGACGAGCAAGAGTAAGGGAGAAGAAAGGTTCAGAAGGAGCACCGGTGGTCGGTGTGAGAGAGAAGATATTGGAGGAAATGGTCAGTCCATTGGGAGTATCACCCGTGCCCTTAGGTATGGTTTGTTGAATCAATGAATTCAAGGGGAGGGCAAGACCGAGAATGCCATCAAAATCGGATGACAGTGGTTCGTCATTGACAGTCGTTGCTGCAGCTGTTTGATCCATGAGCAAAGTGGCTGGAGGAAGCTGTGAGCTGGCAGACCTAGTGCTTGATTCGGAATGGTATAACCCCCAATCTGTACTTGGTCCCATACAATGGGTCCGCTGACGGTACCGGAGAGGTATTGCACTGTAAAGGTGGCGCCTGCCGACTGTGAGGAACTTGGGTCATACAAACGCCCATCCGCTGCTGAGCACGAGGCTGATGAACATGACTTTGACGCAATCCACTGGAAAACCGTGTTCAGAAAATCCATAGGCACCAAAGAATACATGTCTCACGAGATCAGAAGAGCCCGTATCAACTTGCAAAGAGAGATTCTGCTGAGAGGCCCCCACTTGCACTGGGACAATGTACACTCTACGGGTCGAAAAGCCTGAGAGTAAGCGTCATGCATGATCTCCGGAAGGGAAAGACGGAGAGAAGAAGACAAACGACCATTGTTAAATATGAATTGTGAGGCTCGGCCAACAGTTCATGTCTAAAGGATATAGAACTGGGACGTACACAGCATAATAACTCGTGGAGACCATGTCCATACTCAGCACTGCACCGGAACTCCCGCCATCTCCTCTGGCTGATGGCCCTCGTTCCTCGTACCTACCCCTAGAACGGGCGCCAAGGACTTTCATTAGAGGGCGGGGAGGGTGAAATGGGAGAGCCCGCGGCAAGGATCGTAGCGATGGCAAAATATTCTAGAGCTGGACCCAGGAGATCGAGTACAATTGAAGCGGGTGAACGGTGTGTTACCACCGCGTGAGATTCAGGCAACGTTGTGAGCTCTGGATGGGAGGGGGTTCATTGACAGGGTGAATGTAGTAACAAATTGGCCAAGAAAGAAAACAAGGAATGACGAGATAGTCGGTGAATGAGTGTATGGGAAGGGAAAAGGAACGGGAGCGTGCCAAGCGGCAGGGGGAGGGGTAGCTCGCTGGGAAGGTGTCAGTGGAAGGGATGGCTACGTCGTTTACATTTTGTCACTTTGCGTGCGAGGGTTGACGTTATTTCACTCAACGCTGTGCCTTTAGTGTGAGTACATCTCGAATCTCTTTGTCGATCACCGTACTGATTTCAAGCCCAGTGTGTTCTGGAAGCGACCACAGCGTATCTGGTCGTCAGAAGGTCTTTGATCGAGCCACATCTATGCCCGACACCCACTTTGATCCGAAACATCCAAGGCGCCCTTGTGGTTCATATCAGCGGTCTTTGTTCGGGTCAAAGTAAAGTCACCTAGCTTTGGCCAGCCACAGGGCCGGCAAGTCATCTGACGGAGCAGACGCTGCTCTCTCGACGCATGAACCGACGCGGATGCTCCATGGCCAAGCGACAGTTCAGAGTTGGTCAACCCAATGACAATCGTAGACGAAATTCACCCAGCTCTCCACTTACCCACTGCAAGTATCGTCATTTTCCTCATTCTCCTCTTGTTGATTAAGTCGTCTGCAAAGTCTTATCGCTTCCAATTGTCAGTGTTGGGTACAGCTGCTGCCGTCTTTGCTAATTATCGCTAGGGCCATCATGTATCACTTCAAAAATCCGTGTCCTCTTTTACGAGTGGACTATTGGAAACGACGCCACTGCTGCCAGGCCTCGACCGGACAATTGTGATCCCCCCCCGTCGGCTGCATCTGACGCTGGGGGTAATGTCGCTCGAAGATGCCGAGGATTCAGGCACTTTTGGTAGTCGAGCGACAGATGCAAGAAAGACCCTTGCGGAGGCGCTGTCGCTCTTGATCTCACTTCGGCCGCAAATATCAGAATTATTATGTGGCACCACCCTCAAGGTCCCTCTCCAACTGATGGACATCATGCCACCAGATGGTGGGGACCCGGACAAGGCACACGTCCTTTGGCTTGGACCCTCATCCGAGGGCGAAGATGCGCGACGACTATGGGAAGTTGCCGGTAAATGATAGCGCTACGAGGATCCTCGCTGCATCACTGAAAACTTGTTAGAGATGGTGAGCGGTACGTTTACAGAAGCGGGTTTCATTAGGGACCGTCGCCCCCTTAAGGTTCGTTTGGTGTTCCGCCTCTCTCTTGTCATGAACGAGAGCATTTTCCATCAGCTACACTGCACGATTCTGAATACAACCTATCGGAAGCCCAGGACGAAAGGCCCGCGTCAGCCATTCTCGTACAAGTCCCTGCTCGAATCGGCCGCTGTACAGGCGTCCCTGTTGGAACCAGGGAGAATGCCTGACTTGCGCCAGCCTGTTAAAGTGGACTTTGGAACATGGGATGTGAACGAAATACAGGTATGTAAAATGGGGAGTTGTGGGCCCGAGGGGGTGTATGTGAGCTGTGGAGGCCTTGTGCTATAGGTGACATCGTAATTAGCGACGAGAATTTGAGAAGGAGTAGGCTGTACGGCATGGCGGCACAGGTGTGGCACAGCCTGCCCGATGCGTGACGGATTGAAAGAGCGATTAAAAGACCGCTTTGTATCATCGCGCGACTTCTTGTCTCGCTCAACACCATCGTCTCCAACAGCGCCCGCTCTACGAACAACGTCCTACTTTCTACGTTCGCATAATGTCTGAAATCAGGAGGAAGCTTGTCATTGTCGGTGATGGTGCTTGTGGCAAGGTCCGCCTCTTTTTCCCTCTGTCGTCAACGTTTCTTCTGATATCCGCACCAGACTTGTTTGTTGATTGTGTTCTCCAAGGGAACGTTCCCTGAGGTATGTTCTTACTTCTGGTTCCTTTACGCTTTGAGCTGTTTCACTCTTTTCTTAGGTCTACGTTCCCACTGTCTTTGAGAACTACGTGGCGGACGTTGAAGTCGATGGCAAGCACGTCGAATTGGCGCTATGGGATACCGCGGGTCAAGAGGACTATGACCGGCTCCGGCCTCTCAGCTACCCTGACTCCCATGTGATTCTAATCTGTTTTGCCGTTGACTCTCCGGACTCGTTGGACAATGTACAGGAAAAGGTTCGTTGCCACCCCCTGGCCCCCTTTTTATCCACTCTAACAACATCTATTCCAGTGGATCTCTGAGGTTATGCACTTCTGCGCTGGACTCCCTATCATTCTTGTCGGCTGCAAGAAGGACCTTCGACGTGATCCTAGAGTAATTGATGAGCTCAGGAAGACTAGCCAGCGTCCTGTCACTCCCGAAGAGGCAAGTTTTCCAGAATTAATTCGATCCCTAGTTCATAGTCTGATAACGTGCCGTAGGGTATGGCTGTGGCCAATAAGATTGGTGCGAAGCACTACCTCGAATGCTCAGCACGAACGGGAGAGGGTGTTCGCGAGGTGTTCCAGTACGCTACTCGAGCTGCGCTTCTCAGCCGGCCTAAGAACCACAAGAGACGTCACTGCGTGGTCCTGTAGACTACTTACTAGGTGACCCTTCATTTATCCTGAACGCCGATGTCGTTTCGCCTCCCTCTCGCTGCCTGTCCCTATATTTTCCTCGTTGTCCAGAGTTCATACCCTTCACGACTAGTGTTCTGCAATCTTCATGATCTGATCTCTTATTCCATGGTTGTGAATACCGTCTCGTTCACCGGCTTGTCTCCAGAGGGCCTTGTGCATGAGATGTTCGGCTGCTGCTACAATGCATACGTGGTACCGTTTGAATTTGCCGGTTGCTACTATGTAAGGGCGTGGAAGTTGCTCCGCAGCAGTCAATTTGTTCCAACGTATGTAATGCCACCCAAATGGTATCCAACCAAGGCAACGTGCAATTTGATCGCAAGACCATGAAATCTATGACAAGTTGAGGGGTGCTTGTCCGAGGCCAGAGGCCAGCTATGAGACCCAGATACTGTGTTGGCCTTGCTGGCATGCGTAGCCACACTCTGAGTTTAGTTGATATTCTACTCCCGAACTTTGCGTTTGCCAGAATCTATGTGCCGTCGTCACACAACATGACGTGGTCTCCCTCCCTGTATAGGTCTCGTGTTCTCCGACAAACAAGCAAGTGACCTGGTGTGTTATCTCCATGGAACGTTGCCCAGAAACACATCCAAACGCTGAACAAGAACTTTGACAGCGCACGATGACAGTCCCTGTTTTATTCGCTGAGTCACCTGGACATAGATGACATCACGACCGACTAAAATCACAGGTTTGCTTTGCTGTGGGAACGCCAACGAATCCGCATATCACCGCCCGCAGCGGCAACCACGAAGTGTCAGGTAAACCCATCAGAGTGGCTTAAGAGTTTGCAGAGCTTTGGAACGCGCAATGCGTGTCAATGACATGGGCTGTCGGGACCTAAGGATAGAAAGGAGCGGGAACGATAAATAAAATGTTTGCAAATGACTCGTTCACGACAGGCTCACGACTAGAGCCTTGCCGAGGATGGCTCCGCTCGGAGCTGCGACCGGCACGCCATGTGCACGTGCACGCACTCCCAGAGTTTTCCAAAGGGTCTAGACTTTTATTTTTGGGAAACCAATGCGCGCGTTTCGGAACATCCTGTACACCGTGGTGCGCCCATATCCGTCTTTCCGCCCCAGTTCTCTCGGAGATGACGGTGTAGACCTGATCCTGATACAGACGTGACCCGGTAATGGGCGCAGAGTTCCCCAGAACATAGGAGGAGAACCATCCCTTGAAGTGTCTCTGGCCTGCGCTTGATAACCATCAGTGCCTGGTGTGCTGCGGGGCAGCACAGCACGTAGCGTGCATGTGGAATATCAATTCTACATAAAGGAGACGATGGCACATGGAAAGTCATATAGATACCCGACGGCTTCGCTTTGAGCTGGTACCTTTATCACCCAGCAAGGGACGACGTCGGTTTTCGAGGCACGGTAATGTCAATGTTGGAACTGCATTGCTAGATGCGAACAAGTGAGCTGTCCTTGGGATAATCAGCACAATTTGAGGTCAGGGGCCGTCGACACTTGGTCGGAAACGTTAAATCCAGGCATCGCAAAATTCCGTAATGAAGGGCTGATTCACGTATGACAGGTACGCTCCAAAGATTGAAAACTTCCCAGGAACATTCATAGACGGATGGAGTATCTTTTGGACTTTGACGGGGTCGAGCTCGCGGTCCCGCTTCACTCGACAGGGTCGCCACCCCCCGATAATCCTTCACAGCTTTACCGAAATGACTCCCGACTGATCGATGAGGCCCTCCGCGATATCCGGAGTATAAAGTTGTTTGCAAAGTAGAACCTTCTTTCCCCTGATCTGCCTGCACTGGGAAACGAGCAGAAAGGATAGCTTTCCCTTAATAATCGCCCTGTGGAGGCCCTTGATCTCGACCCCTGTGACATTCGACATTCATTTCCGTGAGTTCGGAAGTCGCCGTAATTAGGTGAGGGTGCGCTGACGTCGGGGATGGATGAAGAGGTTATACATCGAGGACCATGTCTTGTGTGTCGTATGTGTGAACTGTATAGTGAGTTTTACAGTTATATGGGGCTACCCACGTTATTAGATTCACCTGTCATTGGTTCCGCATTTCTTAATTCTGGGTCTCCTGTCGTGTGCATGGGAGGCACGAGAGGCAGGGCACGTGTTTGTCAAGAGATAGAAGACATAGAAGACAATTGTCTCCGAGTCGATTCAAGTGAATCAGCAGATCGATTAGGAAAGGTAAGGGTGTCTATCGGAAGTTTGGTTGGGCTCGATCCGGGAATGAGGCGGTCAACGAGGCTTCAAGGACACCAAAAGATTACAAAAGTGATGGGAATCTTATGATCGTGTGTAATAGGCACTATGATCACAGTGCACCCATCGGGACTTGTGTGACACAGCACGACGTCAGCGTAGAACCGGATCTTGATCTTCTGAACAATTGGTCGGAATTGTGTTTCCATGTGCATACGGACACACGTTGTCCGTATCCTTGTGTTCAGGGTTTGCGATAGCATGTCTCGCCCTTTCAAACGTGATACCATCACGGCATATTTGACGGGACCTCGCGCGTTCCGCTTGAGAGGGCGAACATTTGTTCGGAGCGATGCTGAGCGCGTGATCATAAAAACATGCCGTTTACCAATTAGTACTTGGATGACACAAATGTCAAATGGGGCTTGAAATCAAAGCCGCGTGGTGGGACTAATTATCGTTATTTTCAAGGGGAACGCCGGCTTGCCAGCAGCTGCTCACGCCTAGGTCTAGAGCGTCCTGACACAGCCCGACGTCCAGGTCCATCCTCCAAAATAGGCAACGAAGCACTCCACACCACACTATGATCGACTATTTGAACGAGCAGCTCAAGTCCCACTGTTGGTTCCCTAACATCATCTGCCACCTCTTGTCTGGCCAAATCCCGCGGTTTCCTGATAACTTTGATTTCTCAAATGACCCTTGTGTCATAAAACCTGCTCGTTCAGATATTGACGTCGGCACCCATTCAGCCCCTTCTGTCCCCAATGATTCGTTTTGATGGCATGGCACAGGAGGTGATGGAGGCCATGTGCACTCCAATGCACCAAATTCTACCCATTCATTATCCGAATTCAGCATCCTCCACCATCCACTCCACCAACCGACTATCGACGAACGCCACGTCTGGAGCCCTTTTTCTTGGGTCCATATCCGCAACAATGGATCGCGAGTTGCTCAAAACTCATCATATCACACACCTTGTCCAGGTCCTTGATGCGCCGTGGATCCCAATATCAGAGAAGGATGGTTTTCGATGTCTCAAGATCGAAATTCACGACAAACCCACCGCTGACCTAAAACCTCATCTCGAAGGCGCATGCCAATACATCGCCAATGCGTTGG